>CAJQZM010037101.1:0-17447 GCA_907164665.1 Colias nastes | reverse complement strand
TGTTTTTGATCTGACAATATAATCCAAAATATCATCAAGTTTTACATTTAAAATGGAAGTTGTAGGTACAAATTCGGTGTAGTAATTCACGTCCACCTTATTTTATTATTATGTGTATCTCACTTCCATAATACTCGGGTACCATCATAAGGAAGGTACCCGGTCCTTTGGAAGGCTTACGTGGGGACACGGATCCAACACGCAGAGGCCCTTTTGTGTTGTGGGACACCAGCCGCAGCCTGCCCATGACTGCACTATAGAGATACAGCCCTGGGCAGTCCGCGGCCGATGTAGGACTATTGCAAGATAAGGAAACAAAAATAAACTGGGCTATGGAATGGGATGCTAATGTATCGGTATTAAGGACTATGGGAGACTATGGCACCTGCCTTTCTACTAAAATATAGCAAACAACATGTCATGACATTTGTGGCCACAACAGGTTATGGCTGAAAAACAGCGGTGAAAGCAGTGGCCTTTTGGTCATTGTTTTCTCCATATGCTGAATCCATACCCTTTTCGTGGTGATTCTTTTATTTTTTATCTGTATTTTTATATTATTTTTTTGTTTTGTATGTATATCTTGTTTTACCACGAATAAATGAATTCTATTCTATTCTATTCTATTCTAAAAAATTGTTGGCAGGTGGTGACTCGCCCTCTCACTGTATGGGCCCCCGAAATAAGTCGCTGCAATAGTGCGACAAGGGGGCAACATATTGTGAGCAGCTAAGGGTGGAGAGGCGTCCCTGGGCTTTAAACTACGATCACGCGCTCCCTGAGGGTCCAGCATCACGTGCCCACTCGCCACTTACGATTCGCATCCACCCTTCGAGCTAAAAGCTCTCGCGACTCCACTCTGGCCGGCCGGTGAAGGCAAGCCAGAGGTGGGGGTCCTGTCCTCTTCAGGCTTCACTCCGACCGGCCGGTGAAGGCAAGCCGGAGATGAAGACAGGGGCCTCCCCCGAGAGCGCTCGGTTCCCGCGGGGTCGCTACTCCCCGACACCCCGCCACAAGGTGTCCTGCGGGTTGACTGATTGCACGGGTGGAATATATCTATTGTCACATAGACAATAGATATTCCAACCGTGGGCGATGGGGTCGTCACATCCCTACGCCCTTATTATTATTATTATTATTTAATCATTTATTGTACCACACCATTTAATATTACAATGTACAGTATAATATATATTTGTATGGATGCGAAGTACAAAAGGTGACCTTATCGCTTAAAAGCGATTTCTTCCAGGCCACCTAAGGTAGAGGATAGATATATTATAATACATATAATTAATGTAACGCGGGTGGCTGAAAAAGTAAAAGAGAAAAAAAATATATTATTATGAGATAAAAATAAAATAGGAAGTAATATAATATATTACATAATAGAATACAATAAAGTAATATATAGTATTTTAGTTATTAATTGTAAAAGAAATAAGCTGATTTATAATCCATACTATTCCATGTTTTGTTAGCAAAGTAAAGAAACAGTTACATATTCAAAAATTCACATTTAACAATAAGATACTTACCGTCAAACGCGACGCTGCGCACTATTTTTTTCTCAAAATCCCGCGCGTTTTAGCTCTCTCGTTTAATAGCCAAAATTAAATATTTTTTGAAGTGAAACTTCTTTATCGGGGGTGGACAAAAATTTAGTGTAACATTTTTGCGTTACGCCGTACGCGTGACATTTTTGCGTTACGCGCCAACTTTTTCTTATCCCTACCACGCGTGATTCGACGTATACTTTCTCCAGTGGAGTAGGGATAGCGTATCGTTTTAACGTAGGTACGTCCTACCACTTTACTTGACCGTTTTTCTATTGCACTCGTATTTATTTCCAACGCTCTATAGTAACGTGATAATATTACTGTTCTGCTGTTTATTATCCCTAATAAAGAAAAATAAAAATAATATTATATTAAAGTGATCAGCAAAATCAAAGTGTTTATTTTTATTCTAATTCCAGTGAATTTCTAAAAAAAGTAAGTATGTAATTACATCTCTTTTTCAAATACTTAGGTGTAATAATTATGGTATTTATTTTTCTAAGTTATTTAAAATTAACCTCACTTTTTGATTGTATTTTTCAATTTTTTCAATTTTATTATATTACTAGCTTCCGCCCGCGACTCCGTCCGCGCGGAAAAATTAAGAAAAAATAAGATTTTTTTTTCTACGTATTTTTCCGGGATAAAAAGTATCCTATTTTATGCCTAGGGTAATAAGGTATAAATGTACCAAGTTTCATCAAAATCGAACCGTTAGTTTTTACGTGATGCCTTCACATACAGACAGACAGACAAATTTTTTTTTAATCACATATTTGGGTTTGGTATCGATCCAGTAACACTCCCTGCTATTCATTTTTTGAATATATTCAATGTACAGAATTGACCCTTTTACAGATTTATTATATGTATAGATTCCGCCCGCGACTCCGTCCGCGCCGGATGTCGGTCTTCGCGTGGATGGTTTATTTCTCCATTTTGAGTAACTCTGACAATGACATCTTATAAATATCTATTGGACCCAAATACGGCTAGGCCTATAATAAATAATAATACGCAACGTGTGTTCGCGGTTCTACAGAACAACGTCTATAGATAAAACTGAAAAATTAAGATTAATTTTTTTTTACGTATTTTTCCAGGATAAAAAGTATCCTATTTTACGCCCAGGATAATAAGGTATAATTATACCAAGTTTCATCGAAATCGAACCGGTAGTTTTTACGTGATGTCTTCACATACAGACAGACAGACAGACAGACAGACAAAAATTTTTTTAATCACATATGTATTTGGGTTTGGTATCGATCCAGTAACACTCCCTGCTATTTATTTTTTCAATATTTTCAATGTACAGAATTGACCCTTCTACAGATTTATTATATGTATAGATGTATAGATACACTAATACGTGGGTGGAATTATGGTATAAATTTTTTCTAATACTTGAATGTTGATTGTGGTACATATATTTATTTTTCTAAAATATTTAAAGTTAACCTCAGTTTTTGATTGAATTTTTTAAAACACCAACACGTGCGCGTGGGCGTGATCATGTTATTTATTTTTCAAGTTATTTAAGCTTAACCTCTGTCTTAATATGTATACATATACTATGTGCGTCATTAATTTCTGACTGTTTCGAGATTAGTTGCAAAATAAAACAGTGTGTAACAGTTAAACAATTGAGTAAAAGTATAATTTCATAGATAACACGTTGAGAAGTTATATACATATGCCTATAGATATATATATTTTTAGTCAATTGTTTAATTTTATTGATTTTTATTTATTCACTTTTTATATTTACCTCTTAATTTAACTACACGGATTTTTATATTTACGGAATTTTTTATCGATACACATTTAATATAGAATATTTTATTTTTATGCTTTTTTTAGTACAATTAATTTATTTTCTTTCATTTGTTCATTTAATGTTACAAATTTTATTTTGCACCAAATCTCGAAACAGTCAGAAATTAATGACGCACATATTATATATACGGTAGAACCCCGTTGAGTCGAACCTCGATAAGTCAAAAACCTCCAAATCTCGAAAAAATGTTTTGTTCCCTTCCCTTCAAACACCAAAACCTCCATTACTTGAAATCTCTACCCTCTGTTAGTCGAAATAATCACCGAGTCCCTCCAAGCCATTTTGATAAATATTTTCACTCTATGACTCGAAAAATTAAATTTGAGCTCTGTATGTCGAACATAGCAACGTTTTATTGTACAACCTTTACAACTTAATCATTAGGAATTTATTACCTCTATTGTTCGAACAAAAATAAGTTACCCACTTTAAGAACGTGCCGACAATGTAAGTACACTATTGTTTCTTAGAAAACATCTATTGTACGAACAAAAATAAGTTACCGACTTTAAGAACGTGCCGACAATGTAAGTACACTATTGTTTCTTAGAAAACATATTACCTCTATTGTTCGAACAAAAATAAGTTACCGACTTTAAGAACTTGCCGACACTGTAAGTACACTATTGTTTCTTAGAAAACATTTAAGGAGTATACGATAATAAATCTATGACTCACGTAAACACGTGTTTGTCGATTCGAAATCCTTTTTAAGTTGAAAACTCTATAACTCGAATTTTTGAACTACCGCACGAGCCGAGCGAGCGAAGCGAGCGAGTTGCAGCAGCGGCCGGTGTAAATATAGCGAGGAGCGAAGCGACGAGCGTGTTAAGGTGGGTTCCCACGGCATGTTTGCTTCACAAGCATTGGCAGACGACAAGCGCTTGTCGCCATCCGTCGCGATTTGAACTGAGCGTTCCCACGGCATGTGTGCGTATGGCAAGCACTGGCGAGCACGGTGGACGGTCATTCCTACTAATACCTAATCTGTGGGTCCTTTGGATAGGATTTGTCATACGAATTAAAATTAGATGGGTGGTGTTTGATTTAAAAGGAGAAAAAAAAATAAATAAAAATATGTACATATACATATATACGTATATATATAAAAATAGATACCTAATAATAAATAAATAAGTAAAAACAATATAAATATTGATATCAATACTATAAATACATGCTATAAATACACATACATACATATATACTTACATACATACATATCATACATGATACATAATACATAACTATGTATAAATAAAAATATTACAGCTCGTTGAAGAGATGACGTATTTGTACGATAATTATCGTACGGTTCCGAACAATGACGCGCTACAGACGGCAAGCCCCGACGGACGTCGACCAACGCCGTCGCACCGCGCCAAGCGCGCACCTTTGATCTTACCGACTTCCGATGGATAGCACAAGCGTCGGCAAACGACCACAAGCGCGCCGATTCCCACGACATGTGGTGTGGTGTGGCGCGGTCGGATTTGTGAAGCAAACATGTCGTGGGAATCAGGCTTTAGACTTACATATTTCTGTAATATTGTATATAGTAAATTATTTTTTGAAAAATAAGGTCATAAAGAAGTTTCACTTCTTACGTGTGTACTCTAGTACACGCACACATTTTTTTATTATTTTACTTTGTTATCTGGATTTTGTGCATTGAACTCATTCGTCTGGATTGTAAAACGTCGGTCAAATCAAGAAAAATGGGTTAGTTCGGAGTTACGATTATATGGCAAACAAAACTTGGCGAATTTACAAAACGGGATCGTGAAAAAATATCCAAACGTTTTCGGGATTATGATATACGGAATATTAAAATTCGGGATTAAGATAGGTAACCCTGTATAATGTACATATACCAAAATAGTAATTTTTAAAATTATTTTCTGTCTGTCTGTTAATTGTTTTAAGAGTTGTTCCGGCTAATCTCTGGAACGACTGGACCGATTTTGACGGGACTTTCACTGACAGATAGCGGATGTTATAAGGAGTAATTTAGTCTATTATTATATAATACCACAGGAATTATCCTTACGGATAAATAGGAAAAACTCCATTACGCAGGTGAAAACGCAGCTCGTACCCAAATAAAACACAAATCCACTAACTATACATTTATTTTACATCTATTTATCAGCGATCTTAGCGACTTCTTTATCCTTATCTTCAACAACTTCAGAAGCAGTTTCTTCAGCGGGAGTCTCTTCAGGCATTATCCTTGTTAATTTCGAAGGATCCTTTGGCGGAGCCCAGTCTGGTATGATTTTATCGTGTACTCGCCATACTCCGTACAAATTGGACAAATGCTTCTCAAATACCACATATTCTAGTACATCCTTTGCTAATATTTCACTGCCATGCAGTAATCTGCCGAAGCGATCGTATACGGATAGCTGCTGGCGGGTGTGGAAGCGGACGGTGACCTGAAATTTTATATACATATTACATTTTTTTGTTAATGTTATCTTGTCTAAAGTAATCTTATTAATAATTACATACAATAAATACGACAGTTTGTGAGGATGGATATGTTTCACGAAACTGAACTGATTACTGGTACTGAACGAATTTGGATAAAATGTAACAGTAATATATACCGGGTGTCCCATTGTTGGTATACTAAGCTCAAATGAGGTATAGTTTTGCATACGCTGAGTACGTTAAAAATACTCATTAAATTCCAGACGCATTATTTTTTACGTGATCAGTGTATGCAAAACTACAAGTCCCTTCGCGCTTAGTCTACCGAAAGTGGGACATCCTGTATATGTTATACAGGGTGTCTCAAAAAGTAGTGATATACTGAAGCTGAGAGGTAGAGGACCTAAAGAGCTATCCGAATCACACCATATGCGATTTTTCGTATTTTAGGAGTTATGACGTTTTTTTCAATTTATCACCTTTCGCCGAGTACGATGAGATTTTTATTCATGGTGACGTTAATTATTGCCGTAGATGCTTCATTTTTTTTTTGTGCTAAGCTGATAGATAGGCCAATTCAGTATGGTAACATTCTCTATCGTTAGATCTTTGAATGGAATAAAAAAAAATTAAATGCCAAGAAGAAAGAAAGATAAAATTCCCCAGTATGTTCACAAATTCAAGGGCGAGTAAAAAAATAAAATCACACAAAAAATTACCGTTTGACTTAAAAATTTGCTGTATCTATTAGGTAGCTACCTTGAAAAATTCATTTTTATATTCATACGGCTTCAATCGAAAAATTAAATCTAAAACAGTAAGTGCAAAATTTAAAATTTAGGTACATGATGATTAATACAAACGAAAAACCAATTACAAGGTGTTTAATAACAAGAAATTTTCATGTTCTTGTTTCATTGATTTATATCTTCAGTCCTATCTAATAAGACTATTCCTAATAATAATAATGCCATATTACCATACCTGTCCAAATATATTTTCCTTGCTAACAACATCGGTGCACCTCGCATGCACCACCCTCGGCGGTTCCAGTGACTCCAGAAACTTCCATCTGATCGTCTTTCCATTTGTATTGTGCATGAACTCCGGATACGCTTTCTCCGTAACCAAAGTCCTTAATACTTTTCTGTCTCTATTAATCAAACATTCGTGCGCCTTTACATAAATGTCTTGCGCTTGCTGACAGAAGGCTTTCGTATCAAAGTCCTCGTCAAAGGATTTAATTTTGCGGATTGCCATCATTGATTTGGACTTCTTTTCGATTAACTCGACGGCTTGCTTCGCGCGAGTTGTGGACACGAGGGACGCTTTGCCGTCGCCCTCTGGAGGCACGTAGGCTTCGAATACTCCACCTGTGCAAATTAAAGTGTATTACGGTTATTTCTATTAAATGCATAATTTGCGAATTTCAATGGATTTTCAAAATATGTTGTGTGATAATTGATAAAGTTATACAGTAGACTTCCTGCTCTGAAAAAAAAAATTAGTATGAATTTGATATTTTAGTTTTATGGCATTCAAATGCTTTATAAATATTTCGAATATGTATTTCGAAATATTTGCAAATTATATAAATATTTAGATTCTTATCTATTCTTTAAGAATTTATATTTTTAAAGCATTTGAGTGCCATAAAGCCAAAATTTCAAATTCTACAAAAAAAAAGTTGTGTTCCATTGTTACAATATACAATATTGTAATGATGGAACATCATTAGAATAATGTTTCATATTAGTTGAGATAGTTGTTAATTAACTCAACAGATGACGCGCGGTGTCCCTCCGTTCCTTAGACACATAAAACTGAAAGAGTAGAATAAATTTGGTTACTCTGGCGGGATCACGGGTGGACAAATTAGTTAGGCATCCGGATTGACGGGTTCAAATCAACCCGGCACGCCTCATGATCAAATTTTTTCTATTCTTTAAAAATTTATAATGATTATGTTGATATTTTATTACTTTTTTGTTCCAAAGAATATAAAAAAAATGGTTAATTAAAAAAAAAATTAAAATCTATACTAATACTATAGAGCTGAAGAGTTAGTTTGTTTATTTGTTTGAACGCCCTAATCTCAGGAACTACTGGTCCTATTCGAAAAATTATTATGGTGTTAGATAGCTCATTCATTGAGGAAGGCTATATGCTATGTATCATCACGCTAAGACCAACAGGAGCGGAGCCACGCGGGTGAAACCGCGAAGCGCAGCTATTGTCAAATATTCCTGAAACTAATAGTTTCAGTTAGATAAAAACTTAAAACTATTACTCCTATAACAAGTAACCCTATGTATTAAGTTCTATGTAATCTGTTATTTTAATTCAAAATAAAAAATTGCTTGTTCCATTTTATTTTACACAACATACATACATACGCTTGTTATTGTGAATAAATTAAAGAAATTTTAAGATGCTCCAAGAATGCTATTTAATTAAAAAGAGTAAATAAGTATGTCTAGTATAATCTAGGCAGATTATAGATTTAAATGGTTTATACAGTCATCTATTGATACTATTTATTCATTACTAGCTGTGCTCCGCGGTTTCACCCACATTGCTCCGCTCATGTTGGTCTTAGTGTGATGATATATAGCCCATAGCCTTCCTAATGTTTCAAATCGGATAATTCTTCCTAACGATAAATGGGCTATCTAACACCAAAATAATGTTTCAAATCGGACCAGTAGTTCCCGAGATTAGCACGTTCAAACAAACTCTTCAGCTTTATAATATAATAAGTAAATAAGTATAAGTACCTATAAGTATAAGTATAGATTTGTTGTTATTTATTATTACCTGTAGATGATATATAGAATGGTCGATCACTCCACGGCCTCGGCGGCACCACGCCTCTCTCCTTCATCTTCTGCCTCATACGCTCTTGCGAAATACTCTCAAAATCTTCATTAAAATCCGGTAATTCTACTTTCAGATACTTTTCTTTACGCAGTTTCTTGAATTTGGGATTATAATGTTTCGTTGTTGTGGTACGATTGGCTTGCAAATAAACCGCGGTGGGCAAGAGCCGCAGTTGGTTAAACTAAAAATTAAAAAGGAATGTTAACCGTCTTTTAAATTTGTTGTTTAATTTAAGTCAAAAGAATAGGGAGAAATTTATACCTTAACCAAAACTGTATTCGCCATCCTAGTATAAGTCTTTTTCACTTATTAATATAATACAACAAATTCAAGTTAATTTCCTGAATCTATTCATTTGTACATAGCTGATTTTCTAGGTCTTTTAATTGTTATTTTTATGAAGAAATTATTTTGAGACTTTCTAACCTCAAATTTCAAAACATATTTCCGTCATTGTCAACGTCAATTTTTTTTTCTTTGTATATTTAGGATCTTAGCCACAGATCTTAGCCTTTTGGTGAGAATAATAATCGATACGCAAAGTCTTCAAAGTATTATCTTACTTTTTGATATTACAATTTAATTATAAATAAATGTACTGCATGAAGTAATATCAATTTCAAGTTTGGGCGATAAATTATTGTTTTTTCATTTTTTTAATATTTCTGAGTTGCAAAGAAGATAACATTCTCAAGTACACACCATTTAAACACCTTGTCTTGTCTTTCATCATCGCTTTCGCTGTTTGAGGACAAGGTAAAATTTGTACCAATTTAAAAAAAGGACATCTTCCAAAGGCTGGAAATTCCTTCAGAAAGATTAGGTATTGTCACAGTATGGTGTTTATTATTGTTAAGGCTCATGGGTGGTGGTGATCGCTCGCCACTAGGTGTGTTTGCCCGCTTTTTTATATAAAAAAATTATACGAAACAAAAAACTAAATCAAGATTTAAATAGTTTAATTTTTTAATGTACACTCGTCCTAACGGAAACTTCAGTGTCCTGAAAAGAAAAAGAGCATTGTCTATGGTTGTTATTTTAATAAAATATTTTAGTCATATGTTCTCCTTTCAAATTGTGATTTTTATTTAAGTGTTACAAAATTCAATAAATTGTTGTGTTGTCTTTTTAAAATATAAAAATTAAATTTTTACTATAAATTTTTTCATATTATTATTGTATACGCTTTTTTCATTAAGTAACATATTTTTTGTTTTCTACCTATTACACAAAGATATTCTTGAAATTTTCCTTTTATATTGCATTATTTTATTTTAAAATTTTATTTCTTCGTAAACATTGCGTTTTCCTTGAAAATATAGTATTTTACAATTAATTTAAATCGATATTTGGGTGCTTTTCAACCGGATATCCGGCGACTCCATACACGTTGTCTCTAGTTCTCGAACGAACAGAGATCGTCGCAGCGTTTCTTTCTTTTCTGAACAGGCGCAGTCCGAGAGAACTCGCAAAAGGAGTAAAAGGCTCCTACATAACCTGTCACTACGTAAGTATCAGTGTATAGTCCAGTGGATCAATTGTATTTAATAGTATTAAAGCTTATTTATTAGTATTTTGCCGATATATATTGAATTATCCTTGCTGAGTCATACGTGAAGGTTGCATTTCGGTTATTCCACTAAAGCCCCCTGTTGGTACTTGGCGGTGCCTTACCCTTCTTGTGGTAAGTAGGCGTCGCCTCGAATCATGTTAATCTTTAATTAATAAAAGTGTAGTTAGATAAAAAGACATATTGTAAGCATGTGAAGTGCGGGGCGATGACCTGTCGCTTTCATGAGTGGGTCCGCATTTTGCCCTGTACTTATTGCCACGTGTATTTGTTTCAGCAATATATTGTATGAGTCAGAAGGTAGAAAAACCAGTATTATCGGGTCAACGGATCAAGACCAGAAAAAGAGGTGAGTGATCATTGATATTTTGTAATATTGATTTTTATTTCATAAGCCATAGAATTACGCGCTTGGTTTAGATGCCTCTTCATCATATATTTTAAGTACCTATACCTATCATTAGGTTAGTTATTGATGTATGTATCAAACATTGTTTCATATTTATTATTTTGGCCTTCACCTTGCAAAATGCCAATAAAATGTTAACAAACTTAGTAGGTCATGTGCTTGTTTAATACTCTCTTGTGAAAGTAGCAAGTGGTAATTACTTGATATCAACAAAGAATAATATAAATACCTAACTTGTCTATAGAACATTTTTAATTTTACATTTGACATTTTTATTTTTTAAATCTTAATTCAAGGTTCATTGCATTATAAAATTTAAAACATAGGTAGGTACCTACCTACTTATAAGTTTTTTATTAAGATACATTTTGACGAATACCATAAAATTAAATTGAAAACTTTAACTTATATCCTGGAAACTCAGCAACCAATGTTTTTCTCTAACTTCACACTTCACAATAAGATAATTAAACCTATATAGCCTAAATAAGTGCATATCACAAATTAATTATTAACAACAAAATTCTTATTTTAGTTTGTGAATAACAGTCTCAATTGATTTCCATAAATCTATCTTATTTTCTTTTTGAAACACATACATTTTATGACATTCATCACTGATTCTACATAACCCATCATCCAAAATTTTATAACAATTGATTACACCACAGATTTAATTCAGAAACCTTTTAAAATTTAAGAATTTCAAACAAAATTAGACGCTTCCAAATCCTTCATTGATTAAAAGGTTTTTATTTAAAAGAAAATCATTTATATAGGTACATATTTTGTATGGGTACATGAAGTCAAAATCAATTAAGTATTGTTCAGATGATATCTCTTAATTTTCATACTTGGTATGTAGTAGGTACATAACTGTATTTTAAACATTAAACATAATATAACTGTACAGTGACTCGAGTTAACCTCAATTTTTTGTTGACACATTGTTTGATTAGCCACATGGAGGTTGAACGCTTTTGAACAAAGACTATCTTGCTTTCATGATTTTATAATGACATGAAATATATTTCTCATTTTATTACATTATAAATACAATTATTAATTACTTATTCTATATTTAATAAATGTTCTCACAATTTTATTAACTTATCTAAAAAATAAGGTTAACGTCATGTTGGTAAATAAATGTTAAGGTTGTATTTTAATTTATGATTATGAACACAGTTGATATAAATTTTACATGTTTTCAGTAATATCCAAAGTAAAATTAACTAGTGTTAGTTTTATCAAAATATAAAACTTAATTCTTTTTACATACTTGTAAACATTAGAGATAGGTACATAACAATATGTAATGTGTATTCTATTTTATATAATAAATTTAAACTATGTATACATGCATGAGTTTAGGTTTATTGGTCATAAAAATTATTTTTTTTTTTGTTAAAAATCAATAGTATTAAAACAGACAAAATATATCTCAATAATTGATTTACAAATAACAAGTTAACATTATCTTGATAGTGAATTGTTTTAAAATGTTGTCACATTTATTATGCTTTGAGACACGACTCTCGTGACCATGAAAATGGCCTTCTGTGACTTCCCCATATACTGATAATGTAATCATTATCAGATTTAGCCCCATACTTGATAGTTATTTGCACAAAATGTGTTATATAACATCTCTTCCTGCACAAAATGCTTGGTAAAGTAGTTATACTAATTTATTTTGCTGGCAAATCATCAATTAATTTAGATATTACACTTATGAATTTAGACTTTCTCTGTGAAAATTCAGTTGAAAATCTTAAAATTTTCACAGAGAATGATTAAATATACACATTCACATAAACATTTGTCACATAAAAATAAATATAGAATTATTAAACCATATTTGAACATTGTTAAAATGCCTTTTAATCTCATGAAAATGATGTGTACAGTAATGTATATAATATTGCATATCATGATCAATTAAAGGTATTTACTATTCTTTAACTACTTTAATTGTTCTGTAATTATACTGAGTTAAAAATATATGTATAACAGACAAGCTGTGCCCTGACTTCCCCTGAATAGATCAGATATGAGTTTCTAAAAATTTTAATGGCTACTCATAGACAACTTGTTTCAAAAAAAGTTCACTTGGCTATAGATATAATAAAATCTTTGTCTATCTTTTATGTGTTTATTGCTTAGCATAAAAAGTCTATAAAACATATATTCCATGCTAATTGGCTCTCTAACTTGTCTATAAATAGATGTATAAGGGCAGCAAGTAATTTTCCTTTATATAATTTATTGTCAAGACAAGCCGCTAAGTTATGAATCACGATGGCCTCGCGCATGCCGGCCGGCTCGAAGGAATATCGTCACTTTGCTTATAAATTAATGGCTGTTTTCAATTGTGTATTCTCGTATTTAATAAATATGCTGAGCCGTTAGCTTTTTATGGCTCGGTGTTTGTGGAAATTTTATTATTTTCCTTGTTCGTGCATGCCGCGCAATAATGTTGAAACTCAATTTGTTTTGAGATTTGTGAAATGAATAAGAGCTTTAATGTGATGTTAATAACCAGGTATTAATAGATTATTATTAATTTCAATAACTGGAATGTGTAATAGGAATGCATAAACATGTTTATTTATAATCTATGTCATAGCTGAGAATAAAAGGTATTGTAGGTTTTGAATTCTATGAGATAAGTAGAAGAATAGAGATAGATTCAAATAAAATGTGACTGAATCACAATGAGTAACTGTAGTAGTCAGGAAATGAAGCTTTCCATTATTTCTTAGAAGAAAAAGAATAGTATTGGAGTTCTTTTTTTGTCTTATACAAATTCATAACAATTATTATTATATTTCATTATATTGTTTTTCTCTTTGAAATGACTTCATTATTTTCATGAATCGCATCCTACACAATTATAGCAATAATACCAAGTAATCACTGTTTTATTGTAGTATTTCCTCAAAGCAAACAAAACATTCAAAATAACTGAGTCACATTCCTAAATGACTGAAAACAACATGAAAAATAACCTTCCAAAACGAAACGATGCAATATTCAAACATTTGATTTTTTTAAATATGAACACAGTCCATAGATAAGAAAACCAATCCTGATAATTTCAATGACCATAGACAACAGACACCACAGACTAAAAATTTTAAAAATAATTTTCCCGCCAGATGAGAAAGAGAAGTACGACCCGAACGGGTTCCGCGACGCTCTCGTCCAAGGGCTGGAACGCGCGGGCGGAGACCTGGACGCGGCCTATAAATTCCTAGACGCGGCCGGCTCCAAGCTTGACTATCGCCGATATGGCGAGGTCATTTTCGACGTGCTTATCGCCGGGGGGCTGTTGCGTGAGTATTCTTTGAAATAAAAATTAACACTAAATAAAAATTTATAAGCATGTATAATTACTATAATTTGATGAACAAGTTTAGACTTTGGTTTTAAAATTTTACATTTCTCTAATAAAGTTTGTACAAATGGTACATTTGACATGATGAAAAAACTGGCTAGAGTCCTGACATCTGATGAGAACTCCTCACTCGTTCGTTTTTCTGCTGATCAACACCTCATTACCTTCAAAAATATCATGTCTATATAGGAAATATATATAATGTGTGTGTTTGTCCGCCAGTCCCCGGCGGCTCGGTGTCGATGGACGGGGAGACACCGAAGACCAACACTTGTATCTTCAGCGCGAGCGAGGATATGGAGACGATGCGCAACTTTGAACAGGTATGTTCTGGAACATTCTAGAATTTTCTAGATTGCTTTTTTTTTTATTAAGAAAAAATTTAGTGAGTTTCTTTATCAGTAAATGCATCTGGTTTTACTGGGTAGCTTGTTTTCATTATTCTACTAGGTACACATTTTATTTAATTTGTATATTTTTATAGATTGAATTTCGATTGCAAGCCATTTTAAATTTAAATTCAAACAGATACACATTCTTAAAGTTTAGTTTTCATTCCGAGTAATTTATTCACTATTAAAATAATTATTCATTTGTGTGCAGGTATTCGTGAAATTGATGCGACGTTATAAATATCTGGAGAAAATGTTTGAAGAGGAAATGAAAAAGGTAAATTATTATGGTAATTGCATGACTTTTTTATTTTACTCAATTTCAACACAATTAAATTTTTTTTTCAATTATGGAAAAATAAATTATTAATACATTTATTTATTCTGCAGGTGCTCGTTTACATAAAGGGCTTTGATGCAGAGCAGCGCATCAAGCTTGCTAGGATGACGGCCCTTTGGCTCTGTAAGTATCATGTATGAATTAATAAAATTAAAAACAAATGATTATTTTAACATAATATAATTTTATGTAACTCAACACAAAGTTTTTCAATGAATCCATGTTTTTACGGACTTAAAAAAAATTCTAATGCAAATAGACTTTCATTGAAAAAGCCTTTATCTCAAAGTTTATCTTATATTTGAGTACTTACTACTTACAATTTCATATTATATTTGAGGAAAAAATACATTTTGATTTTGTTGTTTACAATGATAAAATGTAAATCATTAAAATATTAATACTTACATTGGTGGCACACGATTAGAGCCGGCTCGACTGTCTCTAGTCGAGTCGGTGTCGAAGTGTGCGATATTGACGTGCGCCGATTATTCTCGGACCTCGCCTTTGCGGGGCTCGTTACACTGGCGGTGGTACATTTTTTATAAATTATACTATCGATTTATGTTTAAAAGGATAATATTATAGGCTATAAGCATCTATTATATTTAATTTTGCGTAGAAGTGAAGATATAATTAGCAAAGTTTATAGTCAATATACACTGGATTAATTACAATTTACATTATCTCGTTATGACAAATAAATATATGTAGTTTAATTTATTGAATTGTCCATACAAGGCCTTTTTGGGTTGAGACCAAACTTTAAAATAAAATAGAAAAAAAGTGCCCTAAAAAGTTGTTACAAGTGAAAACACTGTCAACACATTGTTAACTTCTTGGCAATACCATAGAAGTTTTCCAAACAAACAATATTTTAACCAAGCCCCCGTTCCTCAGGCAATGGCTGTGTCCCACCATCGGTTCTGCTTGTTCTCGTGAACGAGCACCTGCTCAAGGAGAAACACTTTTGTTAACACATTGTTAACTTCTTGGCAATACCATAGAACTCAAACTCAAACACTCATTTATTCAATTAGACTACTATTTAGTAGCACTTTTGAATCGTCATTACATAAGTATTACTTAGAAATTTTCCAAACAAACAATATTTTAACGAAGCCCCCGTTCCTCAGGCAACGGCTGTGTCCCACCATCGGTTCTGCTTGTTCTCGTGAACGAGCACCTGCTCAAGGAGAATGTAGCGCTGGAGTTTGTGCTGGAAGTGTTCGTGACCATGAAGGCAGAGCGAGGGGTGGCCTCGCTGGTCACCTCGCTGAAGAAGGGCCAGCTGGAGGGCAGGTGCGTTGTTGTTTTATATGAAAACTAGCCTACGCTTCGCCCGCTTTGTCTAAAACCTAATAAATTTTATACTAAAACCTTCCTCTTGAATCACTCTATCTATTAAAAAAAACCGCATCAAAATCCGTTGCGTAGTTTTAAAGATTTAAGCGTACAAAGGGACATAGGGAAATAGGGACATTGGGACCGAGAAAGCGACTTTGTTTTATACTATGTAGTGATGATGTAAAAAATATATATAGAAACAGCTGAAATGTATTCACAGTTCAATAACCATCAAACGTTTACTAAAAAATACAAGAAAATTTACATGGAAGTAACTTAGGAATATAGAAAAAGGCATTATGGCTTATTATTTTTTTGTTTTGGTTTTATTAAATAAAACCCAATGTTTGTAACTAAACTTCTTGGAAATGGTTGAATTTTTGTTATTTTTTGTGTATTTGTTATGAATAGGTTTTACAAATAGTTTCATGCTGTTAGGTGTACTTTTCCTGTTGTTTCCAATTAGCATGTACATAATACCTACATGCTAATTGGAAACAACAGGTACATGTAGGTAAAACATATAATTGTGCTACTTTGAATTTGGACTTGATGAAAGCCGCAGCTTCTAATCTTGTTTTAATAATAATATCCTGAGGTTATTTAATTCGCATGATTTTATTGTAAAAATTATGTAAAAGACTTCAGGGTAGATAACTGCGACATGTACTGGCTCATTGTATCATTGCAATGGCGTCATAAGTGTGGCTACATATAAATTTTGATATCATGAAAATATTATGATTAATAGGCGTTAGCTATGACTAAAACATTACATCATATAAAGGAATTAATTTTTGATTATTGTGTATGGAAAAACCTGCTGATATACATGCATTTAATATGACAGCTTGGGAAATGTAGATAGGGCTAAATAAATAATGAATGTTTTACATGGTCTAGTTTGCTCAAACATCTTCTATTATATAATTCAAACAATTGCTATATAATGTCACATTCACTGCAAACTGTTTGACTTTCACTAAACTCATGTCGCACTACTTATACTATTAAAATTCAAAAGAATACTCCAGTTCATACAACCACACTAGTATATACCCATGCTTGCATTCCTATTCTATATACTTGTTTTGCATTATTAACTTCTATAGACTAAATTTCGAACATATACACTCTGCTACATAATATATATTCATTCCTCCCACAGACTACTCGAGTTCCTCCCACTAAACCGTCGCTCGGAAGAGTCGCTAGCCGCGGCTTTCGGTGCCCGTGGTCTCGGCGAAGTGGTCCGATTGCACCGGGCACAAGCT
>CAJQZM010037099.1:0-22735 GCA_907164665.1 Colias nastes | reverse complement strand
TTACGTATACGTGCCGATTGCAATTGGAGATTATATTATGCATTTATAGACGATAAGTAAATTAAAAATTGGTTATTCGGTGTAATTTGAGTTATGTAAGTTATGGTTCTTTTCGGTTCTTCTTTTGGAATCTTGCCTTTCCTTGCTTTGCATATCGGTAATGCTCTATCCACTCTACAAATATCGAACTGTTTGCTTATTTTGTTTGGTATTAAAAAATCTAGACAGGTAACAGATATTTCACTTGCTTAGTTGTCAGATGGACAAATGTTCAAATTTTAAGTTATATGGTGCCCATAAAACAAACGATTTAGTACGAACGAAGTTCTCTGTTCTAGTTTATATTTATACTAGCAATGCCCTGCGGTTTCACCCGCATAGATAGCGATATCGTGAGTCGTGACAGTGAAAAGTCTACTATAGGTCGGACTATAGGTTTAATTTTTAATCACATGAAAATCACCTTTACCCCGTCCCGCACTACGGCCTGCTCATTGTATTGAACAGTATACCTACTATTTTCTGTAGATTGACACTTTAAAAAATTCGTTATATCTTTTGAATGGAATATCCAATTTTTTTCATTTAAAAAGTGTTTTGCTGGTATTGAAACAGTCTATAATGAAACATAGGTAATTTAATGGAATAAGGATTAATATATTATGTGTATGGATAACATGGTTTGATTACTATCGGCACTTCTATTTACTTTGAAAACGTAAAAAAGTTGTTGTAGTAACATAACTACTGAAGATGGACATATGGTATCGCGGACTTTCTTGTAGATATTGATCCATTCTATAATACCGTAGAACATTTTTTTGTTCTATCTTCAATAGATTCCGCAGCGCACGCGATGACAGAAGTTTTATTGAGGAATTTTTTACACCTTGGGTTACATTATTGCATTTTTGGTAAAGATCTCTAATTTTTTTGAAAATGCAATATAGCCTATGTTGCTCAGTGAAGATGCAGCTTTCTAATGGTGAAAGAATTTTTGAAATCGGTCCAGTAGTTTATGCGTGAAAACCATACATACATACATACTTACATACATAATTACAAACCTTACCTCTTTATAATATTAGTATAGATAAAATAACATACAGCTAATAAATATTTTCGTAAAATAAACAAAACATTTTGGAAAAAACGCATTAACACTCGTTGAACTTGAATTTATTCACTGAGCGTTTTAAATGGTTAAGTGTGGTCTGTTGTCATTGAAATAGAGCAATCAAAACAATGAGTTAATCTTATAGTATTAAAAAAACTCATAATGGCCTATATTTTAATGTTTACATAGATGAATAATCATAACACGAGAAAAACACTACGTCATAGAATGAATTAACTTCAAGAAACTATTTCGCTTCTGATTTTTTTATTATTGCAGCGAATAAACTTATTTAAAAGAATATTTAGAAAATATCGTTATTTTTGTTAGTAACAACCCTTTATGAGAACCGTAAAATTTTCCTCCCGACTACAAAGTATTTTGCCCTGACGTTAAAATAATTCTGTAGGAATTAAGTAGACAGCACACACAAACTTAAACGGTACTTACGGCTTATGCCACTTAAAAATACTAGTTATTTTATTATCAAAGAACAAACATATAACACTTTTATTCAAATAAAATTGTGACTCACTTAACACCTGTTTAAAGTATTGTTTAATACGTACTAAGTTTAACTTCCAATTTATTAACGACGAATTGTAAGAGAAAATTTAAGGAGGTGAAAACTGATTTTCACTTGAGTTATCAATGAACTGTTAAGATATCTTAATAAAATATTAGAATTATTGAAATATCTATCTACGTTGTATTGGAGTTCTATATGAATAAAAAATATCTAATAATATAAATCTATTGTTGGCACAATCCAAACATAAACAGTATAATTTTATACAATTATAATTAATTTTAGTTCCCTTGACTTTTAAAACGGAATAAATGAGTTTACGTAACAACTCTAATACATAGTTATTAGATCCTAAAGTTGCAGCTATTGCCAAATCGAAGTAACTTGAACGATACGCTCTAGACCTTCAATCATTCAGGGTCAAATAATACATTCTATAAACATTTCGATCATATAGTCTGCATCGATTTGAAATCTGTGTGATCAATTAGAGTTGCATTTCACACCGGAAGGTACGAGAGCTAACAATGACTAATATTTCGTTATTTGTTCACAGCTAAAGCATACCAATAGAAGGTTAGTCAAACAAACCGGCGCAAAAACTGACGTATACTTTGTACTAGGAACACACAATAGAGTCCACAATGACTAAAGAAAATTGGAAGAAAAATGCCCCAGATCACTTGTTCGGGTGCTGTATCGCCGCGCTCAAGGAAGGAAATGAGGCTCCGGAACTGTTCACGAGGTCGTGGATCGGAAGGGTGTCCCCGCTGTTCTGGCGAGTGCCGATATTTGTATGGGCAGTGTGTACTATTACGTGGTCGGTCGTTTGCTTCTGGGGACCTCGAGAAATGTTCCTCCTATACATGACGCATTGGGGCTTGATTATGATATTTTTCGAATCACTATTTGGAATATTAGTATGCGTTAAGAAAATTCCTGAAGATTTACCTGGTAAGTTTAGGATATCACAACGAGTCCAAAATGTATGTCTAATACTGTGTGTTTTATGAATAAGAATACTGTGATGCAAGTAGGATAAATGCAGGATTATTACGATTGATTTTGACAAATTCTTGGGCTTGTAAACTGTCCAGACCTAGGCCAATATTAGATCTATAAATAGTGTAGCTAGGACGTCCAACTGCAACATTGTCAACTAAATTGGCACGACATGTCATTAATCCCGGCAGAGAAATGGTTATCGGCGCATGTCCAAACACAAATACAACCAACATATAGGCCAAATATTTGAAATTATTACTACTTCAGTATGTTTTCTTTGCTATATAGCATTTGTTCAACCAAACCATCCAACCGTTGAATATGATCTAAAGTTTTTACTGAGCTGTTAAAATCTTGTCTCTCATAGTACCCACAATATGCTTATTCTTGAGCCAGTTAATAATATGTGTAGAGGCATTAATAAAAATGTCATAAAAGTAACATCGTAGTTTATAGCCTCGGGTGTGAATGAAAGCACAAGGTCTCTAACATCTTCACTGGTGACGCAATTTACTTGAACCGCTCCAAAAGGTTCTTCGCCTTTGACCATGAATTCACAAGTCATTTTAATGTTATTAGGTATTATTGCCTTGTGCATTGTTGCAGCGCGATTTCGCAACATATTTATGTTTACGCCAATTGACACGTGAAAAGCATTAATTAATGTTCTGTTACTGCATTTAATGAGGTACTTACGATTGAATTACGACTGACATACATTTTAAATGTTTAAGCAAAAACACTACAACTCCAGGATGATATCGTGTTGGATGTAACTTAACTACTTAATGGATGTTAAGAAAAAGTCAATAATATTACATTTAAAGATTTAAAGCTGAAATAACAGTACATCTTCAACGTTACTAATAATTAATTTAAAATGAATGCATTATTTAAGTAATGAATAATATTATGTTATAGAAGAGCAATGGTAGAGATTGATCCTTCCTCGTATGGGGGTGAAGGCTGAGGCATATAACCATATAACTGATTATTTTGCGTCTAAGAACTAATTTCTATAAGTATTAAGTTTTCAAGGGCTGTTATGTAATAAATAAATAACGAAGACGTCTCGAGTAATCAATAAAAAAGCGGTTCGAGTATAGATATTAATATTGTTTTTTTTTTGTTTATATTTTTTAGACAATAATAATATTTTCAGGTCTACCATGGTACGTGAGGACGTACTGGGTGTTGTACAACATAACAGTTCCTCTGGCTTTCCTTATCACATTATTCTATTGGGCTATTTTACGAGCTCGTAAGTATACCATTTATTATGATATCTACTTTCAATTTTATAAAATTGTCGTACATTTTCCATCTCCATTATTAGCTATAACTATTGCTTACCTATACAACAAAAGCTTTTTATTTAAATAGTATTTAATAGCTATTTAAAATGGTAAAAATGCCATGGTTGACTGCCAAATGCGCAAGATATATTATTATTATAGCGCCATACTATTTTGTGCGCAAACGTACACTCTCCATTTCTTTACCCTCAATGTCCGATAGAACAGAAATCTAGCACAAACCGGAGAAATGGAGAATGAAATAGACTTCATAATAAGTACCATGTTTATTGAATTTGAGACTATTCGAATAAAAATTAAAGATTTTAGACGACTCATAAAAACCCAGACTAACCAAATAATAAAACTACACTAATATAATTCCCAGACTAATAAAAAACGACAAATTTTTACCTAAAACAAAGTTATAATTAGTTTAAATTGTTTTTCCCAAGGTTTTTCTAATGACAATTATATGTATTTTCGCAATTAAAAATAAAATGTTCACATAAAGGGCGAATTTAAAGTGTTAAGGTTATGTCGAATATAATAAAAGACCATATTTTTAATGTGGTTAAAAATATCGTCATGGCTGACGATAATTAGGTTCACTGTACACTTCAAGAGTTCTTTATCATCGCGTGATAGTTTGATTTATTAATAATTATTAATGAATATTGCAAATATACTTTTCTAATTGCAACGACAACATTGAATTTGAGACTATTCGAATAAAAATTAAAGATTTTAGACGACTCATAAAAACCCAGACTAACCAAATAATAAAACTACACTAATATAATTCCCAGACTAATAAAAAACGACACATTTTTACCTAAAACAAAGTTATTCATCACAGCAGGATTCTTTATTTTTGTAACCATTTTTTGTTTTATCGATTACTATAAATGCACGTCTTATGCACATAATTGGAAAAGTGTTCGCATTCCTGATATATCGCTTGCTCTAAGTATTAAACTAACTATACTAAATGATGACCAGACAACAATTATGTAAAATTCACGTTAAACAACTAAGAACACGTGTTTGTTTTCATTACGAGTTATTTTATTTGAGACAGAAAATGTTGTAGTATCTTTTAATTATCATTCTAATTTATACTTTGACACTTTTGATATTAAGGCGACCGCCAAAAATTTAAGTCCATGACCGAAATATGCATGGGTACCATTAGCGTGACTGTAGCCATTTTTTAAATCCTCTCACAATGTGACCTCACTACACGTGAATTAGTTTAAATTGTTTTTCCCAAGGTTTTTCTAATGACAATTATATGTATTTTCCCAATTAAAAATAAAATGTTCACATAAAGGGCGAATTTAAAGTGTTAAGGTTATGTCGAATATAATAAAAGACCATATTTTTAATGTGGTTAAAAATATCGTCATGGCTGACGATAATTAGGTTCACTGTACACTTCAAGAGTTCTTTATCATCGCGTGATAGTTTGATTTATTAATAATTAATGAATATTGCAAATATACTTTTCTAATTGCAACGACATTGAAGGTATAATGTGGTTATGAAATAGGCAGGAGTTTGTCAAGATTGTGGGAAGAACAAGCAACCTGTAACCTCCATGAAAAATAGCAAAACTATTTATAAAACCTATATTTATCGAATTAAACATTTTTAAACCATGTTTTTAAAGGAAAAGTATTAGTTACATAATTCAATATTTTATCTTGTTATGATACGCACTCACAACTAAATTTTTATAACACTATGTGCACAGTGCAGCTATACCTTTCAGGCTTTCAAGGTGCAACTTCTTGACCACCTACCATCCATCTAACATAATTAAAACATTCAAAAAAGGTCACATTGCCACACAATACATAAAAACCGGTTTGCACCATACCAAAATAACTCTAATTAATGATATGGTATAGCGGGGAAAATAGGCAATCTAATTAATTAAGATTGGTATAGCGGGCAGGAATTCGAATTACGCGCCGAACCCAATCCTGGACGTGATGCTGCACGGTGCGAACTCGGGGCTCATGTTGATCGAGCTGGTGCTGTCGCGGCTGCCCAGTAGACTGTTGCATGTGATGCAGCCGCTGTACTTCTCTGGGGTGTATCTGCTGTTCACACTCGCGCATTTCTTCGCTGAGGGACATGATCCGTAAGTTGCTCTACTTCTTACTCGTCTCTCATCTTAGATACATCTTCTTAAAAATATAATAAATCATAAATGTTTGTGAGAATAGATGCTCTTTCACTAGAAAGCCACTGAACAAATTTAATTTTTGGCTTATACTTGGCAGTGAAATAGCTTATGCATCAGAAAAACAATATCAGAATATTCATTTCAGAATATAACATCAGAATATTCATCTACTAGATAGAGTTGTGGGAAATGCCCGGAAACATTTAGCTATTTACTGATACTTATCAACCTACACTATCCTATATTTACTCGTATATTAGTATTTTGATAAGGCATAATTTTGAATTTACTATGCTTCAAAAAATCTCTTTAAAAATGTAATGAACTAAAATATTAACGAAATCAATAGACTTTTATTACTACCTATTCCAAGTCTTACCTTTTTTTTGTCCTGAAAAGCTAAAGTTAAGCAATTTTGTCCTTTCAATGAGTATAAGGATCATCTCATAAATTTGCAGTTAACCATTGATGTTTTACTGTATAAAATTTAAATGTTTAACCGAATATTTCAAAATCAGAAAAAAGCTCGAAAGCTGTGTTTAGATAGATGCATCTATTAGGCCACTTAGTCTTAATCAAAGCAAAGCTTATAATATACTAGATATATTATAAGCTTTACTATAATTACCTAGATCTGAACACCTGATTATCATAATATTTCATTAAAATTTTGTAAATAATTAAATGTAATACTAACACAGATAAATATTATGTAAATTACAAAATATTTAAAGAAACGAATTCTTACAAAAATAATATAGACTGTCACGTATGGTTACGTATTTTTTCTATTGATACTAACGTGTCAAAAATGAAATAAAACAATTGCAACGTGAATAAAAAGATAGTAACAGAAATATTTTATGTTTTAAAGAAATTGGATAATTATAACAGACATCGTAACCTAATTGGAAGCTCATGTTTGTGGCCATACGGCAATCAAAATGTACGTAGGTACTGAATCTTCACAGGTAAACATAACATTGTCTAAACTCTAAACGAACCTTCAAAACTCACGAAGAGTTTATATCTACTTGTAAATTCAATACTGCGTAAATGCCACATTAAATGTCAATAATCTCATGTAAATTATCGATTATTTGTGATTTGGGTTTTGAATACACAAAACATTATTTATCCCACACACCTTCTGCAGCAATCAGCTGATAAAAATGTAGTCACTATTCATCTCTACATCGCTACTTGATGTGTGTCCCTATGCATACATAGGGAAACATAAAACACAGTATTATTTAAAAAAATCGCAACGGATTTTTATAGAGCGGGATAGATTCAAGAATAAATAAACTCAATCAACTGTTTCAAAGAAACACTTTTTGAGACAGTTGATTGAGGTTATTTGATTGATTTTGAATTTTAGATTCGAAAAACACTACATAAATTACAAACACAACATAAGTACATACTAATATAATGAATATTTTTATTTTATTTAAATTAATTGACACAATTTCCAAATTAAAATTATACTTAATCGCGAATGGAAGCGGGCAAAACATAACATAAAGCGTATTTCATGAAATAAATTGAAAATTTCCAATGGTCATAAAATTAAATAAAGAAATATACAGAAAAATAATCTTAAATCCTTCGTTTATTTTCGGAATTTTCCATGGCGTCATTTATCAAATGCAATTTGCTAAAATCTTTAAAATTTTAAGTGCTTTAGGGTTTAACAAACTTAATGTCCTACAGATCCTACGACAATAAACACTAACCTTGTGAGTGTTTAACCATAAACCAAACAGTATACATGCCAACATAATATTTGCGAATACCTTTGACGATTAGTTCATGTACGTATAAGTGTATAGTATCAATTTTGCTGAAGGTAAACTGAATCTATGTACTTCGGCAAATAGCCACTTGTTAAGTGGTAAATAAATAATGTTTAAATTTATATCTGATGCTATAAAAAACACTTTTCTTGCTTGAAGATCTAGCGTCACCCGTTTGTTCTATCTATAGATATACATAATAATTATGATTAATTATAACTATAACCATTTCCTACCTAAAAAAATTGGTTAGCAACTAATATAATATGTACGTTAACGATTTAAATAATTTGGATACTTAAACAATCTCTAGCTAATCATTGAATGGCAAAATAATGAATCTATAAATTTATACATTTTACATAATTGTTCATACACAAATTACTTATAACAGTAAAGATATATTTTTGTAGAAAAACATTTTACTTCTATCGGAATGACATAATAATTATGTAGTACCTTCTTAAATAAAGTCCTGTAATTATAATAATATGGTAATTTAAATAAACAGCGTACAAATTTCGTAATACTAACTTTTGATTGCACATACGTTGATATTTTATCCTTTAATATCTAAGGTCGCTTAATATTAATTAAACATCTGCATCAATTAAATCGTACTGACTATCCAACGAAAGGAAGTTACAAAATCGTTGTAGGTACCTACCTAGTACCTGTACTTTATCACATGTGTAACGCAATATTTGGATTTAACGGGCAAGGCAATGTCGAATTTATGCATTAATTTGACCTCTCTTTATGTACTTTTATAACCGTTTCTCATTACAAATATCATGATTAGATATTAGAGTTATCTTTCCTAAATTTATTCGCTAAAAATTTTAACTCCATCATAATTTTAAGTTATAATAGTTAATTTAAGTATAGGTAATTTACATTTATATCTTAATATGTTGTCTACGGAGAACAATAGAAAAAAAATATGTATATTTATTCTTACGAAATTGTGAATACGAACATTTGTTTTTGTTTCGCACGTAAGCAACTCTTAATTAATTAACCATAATATTATTCAAAAGTAATTTAAGGAGATCAGACCTTGCTTGAGCTACCAGTATCCTCACAGATTATTATGTCAAGGAGAAAATCATAATAATCTGTGATGATTCGTGTTCTGTCTACTATCTTTGAATACTAATTTAATTTACATATGAATGTAATTTATTATTATTAATCAAGCATAGACAACATTTATTTCCATTTCTATTAATAGATTCGTGTTTTAGTTATGTAGATTTATTATAATTTCTACTAAAGAAAGATTAAATAACTAAAAAATTTACCATCATGTCAATTTTTTTGTACTGTTTTAAGACATCAATGTTATGATTTTCTATATTTATCATTCCATTACCTTTTGCATTTAAAAACTATTAAGTACAGAGCTAACTTTGTTCTACAAAGATAAGCTTTTCCGGAACTCGTTTATTTTAAACAAGGCACTATTTACGCGTTTAAATATGTATCATTAATGCCAATGTTATAATGTACTTTTCGATGTCTTATTATAGGTACATACATATAGATATTTCCTATTCATAGAACATTGTATGACCAAAAAAAATTTTCTTTAAAAAATCCATACTCGTATGTTAATTTCAATCCCTTTATTTTCTAGATGGGGCAACCCCTTCATATACCCCGTGATAGACTGGTCGAAGCCTCTGGAGACAATCATAGTGTTAACTTTGACGGCTCTATTCTTTGCTCTCATGCACATGCTCGCAGTGGGCATCGCAACAACACGTGACTTCGTTGTCAGGAAATATACGGAAAATAAAAATGGAGTCTACAATGACGCTTTTGAACCATAACACAGAAGATAGAATACTATTTACTGTGACCGTAATATACAAAGTGTATGGAATGTTAAGACAAAGAAGAAAAAAGCGGTTACAAATCTCAACACAGCAACAACTGCTTTCATAGAACAATTTCTTAGCTACCAAAGAGAAGTGTGAAATTCTTGCAAGTTTTCATACAAACGAAAAAAATATTTTTCGATAAGTAAATCATTACCCAATTTAATAAATTCACAGCACGTGGTGTTTTAACAAAGATGTTGATAAAAATATTTTAATCAAATTTGAAGTATTATAATTCATCGTAAAACACCACTTATACAACTAACTAAAAGACTTGAAATATTTTGTTATTTTTCTTGTTCTCTTGCTATTGCGGCGATACTTAATATTTACAACATATAGGTGCCTTTGTATATAAAATGTCTAGTTATTTATTCATAATTAAGACTTACAAGTTTCAAAACTAATTAAGAAAATAGGTGAACGACTTAAACTTTGTAAAAGTATGATTAGTTTAGATGTGACGTTCAAACTAGTGACACATTATTAGGTTTATAGGGAGTTTCTAAATCTGGGTAAGCCTGTGATCATTGTAATGTAATAAATTAGGAACTTACATAAGAAAAATTGTTTAGGGATGCATAGGTAATAAATTGTCGAAATTTTATATCTTTAGCTATCTTTAAGATAATAATAAATATTTTTTTTTTATATTCACGGTTGTTTTATTGTGTCATCGATAACATTACTATCACTCAATAAAATTATACATAATCCACTTAATTCGCTTACTATGCTAAATTTATCAAAAAACAATTTTATATCCTATTTATTATATGTATCATATTAAAGATGAAGAGTTCCTTGTTTGTTTTTAACGCGCTTATCTCAGGAACTCACAGATCACAGAGATCTCTATGCAGGAACTACTGTTTGGAGTTGAAAAATTCCTATTGAGCAATAGAGCAGCGATGAAAATTATTGATTTGTTTTGAGATCACACTAATTTACTGTTTCATAAAAAAAAAGATCGAAACCAGATTTAAATGTGATGAGAGAGGCATTATTGAGAACCTTTTTTGAAGTCGGTTGAAAATAAAATTGAAGCGAATACCAAAAATTTATTACTTAGTTAATTCATTTTAGAAGTGTTTGCAAGCGAATTTATCTTAATCTTAAGATCATGTATCACGGCAGACACCACTTGACCGACTTAGTTTTACTACTACAGTTGATAACAAAACAATACTGTGCTACTATCTGTCTGTTTACTCACTATTTTCGATATTAACCATAATATTATTCATAGCTCTCTGATATTTTTTTTAAATACATATAAATTAAGAAAAGTTCATTAACCACGAGACGTTTTGAGAGACAAAAACTAATATGTAAAAAGTATTGAATATGTATTTCAATATTTTTTTAGAATACTTTTTATAAAACTATTTTTGATAGAATATTTTGTACATACATGTTCCTAATTATTTTTGTCTGCTTTTAAATTAATGTGCGGTGATAAATAAAGTCTATTAAATAATTTAAGCCTCGACCAATATTATCTGAAATCTAATCAAAAGGTATCGATGATTCAGCAGTGACGTAGACAACCAAACGAAGTTTACCAACCAATGTGCAGGTGTTCGTGATACTAGCAACAGTATAATTTATATTTTTTACGTTTTTTTTTTTTTGAAAAAAATGGGTGCCGTCAAAAAATATTTCAAAAAGCAATTCCAAAGTAGCATGTTCAAACTCGAATATCGAACTGCTTCAGACTTTTATGCGAGTTGTTTTCAAAGCAACGATTCTTATTTACCTTTATTGGTAATTAGAGGTATATTGTTCTTTGGATCCATGGCTATAGTAATATCTTCCATAGTGCTGACTGCTAGAGGTGGAGAGGGCGGGTATTGGCCCATTTTCCTGACTCATTGGGGAATCGCTGCGAATATGATATGTACGGGAATCGGATTTGCTGTATCTTTACATGCATATATAAAACAGCCTTTCGGTAAGTTTAATGAGAAAAAAAACCTTTCAATTAATTAATAAAAATATCCGAAGATTCGTAGTTTGTCAAATTATTATTAAATTAAATTAATTCAGGCTATGAAATTCAGTTAAATATAAACTATTATTTATTTTTTGAATGATTGTCGTTACTAATATATTGCCATCTTGGTGAATAATTATTATATTATAATGATAATCGTAAGTTCGCTTATGATTCATAGAAATATAGTGTTTTTCAAATTACAGGCGACGACTTCGAATTACCGTGGCTAGTAAAAGTCTATTGGATTTCATCAAACATAGCGATACCTCTGTCATTCTTCATTACTATATTTTATTGGACATTGCTGTCAGGTTTCGTAAGTGAAGATGGAGGTAATTACAAAATTTTAATACAGTTGTATATTATGTTTGTCCGTCGCAATTATATTAACGCACATGTCCAGCATAAACATATACTATGCCAAGAACTTCCCTTTCCGGCAATCCGGCCTTTGTATTCAAAGTTGCAACGATAAAGAAGGCTGTTAGGCTTGCAAGTTGCAACCTAAACAAATATTCCAGTGTTCCTAAAGTTATTTGCACCGTGATGCCCTTAAAAATCAATTTTTTTTTGTACTTCCTACCTACCTCCTCTTTTATAATATTACTCCACACAGTAGGTTGCCTGGAAGAGATCACTCTTAAGTGATAAGGCCGCCTTCTGTGCTGGACTAGTTATAAGTTTTAATTTTAATTTTAAGGATTTATTTGTATGCCAGCACAATAAAGTGTTAATAAATAAATAAAAAAACATTGAATTTTTTAAATTTGTTACGACTGAAAGCGCATCGCGACTGGAACTATGCTACGACCTACGCTTCACGATGTACAGTTTCAGCAGCCTTGTATTATATAATAAATAATCTGTATCATATCTTAAAATAAATCTTAAATGAATCATCTATGGCATGTACCAGAAAGTTAGGGAACATTTTATACGAGCATATTACAAAGGTAACATCTAAACAAATTACCATTTTAATTTTCAGGAGAGCTCGAATTCGCTATTAACAAAGTATTGGATATTTTCATCCACGCTATCAACAGTGTTGTAATGTTCCTGCTCCTGGTGACAGCAAGACAGCCAGTGTACTTGCTGCACTTTTACCACGTTGTGATATTTGCACTCGTTTACTTGTTCTTCAGTGTTATTTATTATGCAGCTGGAGGGACTGATATGTAAGTGATTTATTTTAAATTTTAAAATATTAAAAATGTTCATCATCATCCCCTATGCCATTTACTGATGATGTAAATTGCTAAAATATTTGGATTTACTGATTAATGTGGTGAAACTGATTGTAGTCTCAGATTGTAGTATTGATACCAAGTTTTTCAGATATATTCGAAGGTATTATAGACATTCTTGGAATTGTAAATTTTAAGTATGATTAAATGAATGTTTTGAAATTAGTGAATCATACTAAGCAACTCAAACACACGAATGTCTGAATGTTTAAAATATGATAAATTCGTGACGACGCACGCTGTAAAGTGTTGAATAATATTATGATAATGAATACATTTCCTTTTAAGTTCCTTCAAAAAAAGAATTGAATTTCTAAATAATACACCTAAGTATTTCGTCGTTTCAGTCGTGGAACTTCCACTGCTGGCCAAAAGCTTCACACAAAGGTACAATAAAATACACACCAATTTACTTATTTAAAGGTTGTTTATTTCTTCCCCACAGGTTTGGCAACCCGTTCGTCTATCCAATGCTCGACTGGAGCAATCCTGGTATAGCTGTACTGACGGGAGTCTTCTCTGCTGTTCTGATCATTATCCTACATTTCTTGGTCAGCTTCATAGTTGTGGGCCGAGATGCATTGAGCAGATGGATTTTAAATTAATAAACAATATTAGATGCTAAGATTTAGAGTAAACGGAAAAATATTGATGATTTTCTTTGTAAATATGTGATAAGAAGGATTTTAAGTAGAAATAGATAGGATAATTCTTCGTATAAATGCGATAACTCACTAGGCCGTATATTTCATAATCATCGTGTATAATAATTTACTTGAGTGACGTTATTTATACTTTCACGATAAGGACTTGTTATTTATATGAGAGATTTACGGTAGACCATTATAAATTATAATGCAACCGAATATCCTTAACGCTCTTGTTTTAGATTTCTTTCGATAAAATGAAAAACAAGATAAATTTCTATGATAAAATGATAAAGTAAATAATTCAGTTTATTTCTTTATTTTTATAAATTCAGACAACGACCTTTTTTTAGAAAACAACTTGTTCCTAATTAATCAATGTTTGTATTGTAAGTATTTAATGATATTAAAAGAAAGGAGATTAAAGTGATCATACTACATTAACTTGTTTTATTCCTTTTAACTTGTTATTTTTTATTTACAGACCTCAAATATATTTTATGTAGATCTAGTAAATATACTGAATAGTTACTTTTTAAACATAATATAGTTAAACGTTTAATATACTATATAAATCATAAAATTAATAAGAACCTTGAGAATAAACTCGGGAAACAGTACCTGCAAAAATATGTGAGTCAATACAATCGGTGCCTTTATCACTTACTAATCGTTACCAAAACCTTATCTCACACAATTGTTGCTGATAACGTTACAACAAATTTCCAATAAATATTATCATCAACATAAAATAGTTTAATCACTTGTATGTAACGAGAAATGTTCCTAATTAGATAGGAATGTTTCCTATTACGATAGTTAAAGATGAGTAATTTTGGAAATATAGCAGTACAGCAAAATAAAGGTTCTTTTACCGAATCTGTGAATATAAAATTATAGAAATAACAATAGCGTGCCATAATTTTGAATATTATGTATCCCTGTATAAGTGAACGCATACGTAAGTATGATAAGTCCTATTTAAGTATCGAGAGCTTAAGCCCAAGCTTTCCAACTTCAGTACCCACTTAAGTTCTACCCTCTATGTCTATTTACAGAATATAATCATATGTTGCTAAACGAACATTTATTATACATTCAACAATTATTTCTTAAATATTTTATTGTTGGTGAAAAATAGCAGAATGAAAAAAAAAATTTACATCCGCCCAAAAATACACGGATATAAAACATGTAAATAAACGGAACCACAATCTCACTAGCGCTCTATTCTCAAATTACATCGGTGTATACGACACGTAATATAACTTTATCACAAATCTTATCAGTGCGAACGAACAGCTGTATCTCACTACAGGTACGTACACAAATCCAGCGTGCAGTATACATGTGAATTCCGCTCGTAATAATATTGATTTTCGCGCAAATGGGTGCCACCAAGAAATATTTTAAGCGACAGTTCAAAACTCAAATGTTCAAGTTAGAGTATGACGATGCGTCTGATTTCTACCTGGGATGTTTTCAAAAGAACCGATCATGTGTGCCGCTGTTGCTTTTGAGGGCTCTTTTATTTTTTGGTTCTGTGGCTATCGTGATAGCATCTATAGTGCTAACTGTAGAGGCTGGGAAAGGCGCCCATTGGCCCATATATTTGACACACTGGGGACTAGTCATGATGATGATCTCTACTGGATTTGGATTCGCAATCTCTGTAGTTACATATATAAAGGTACCTATTGGTAAGTACTGTTATAATTGTATTAAATTGATCGATACAAAGATTCATTGATCGATAGTTCAATAGTTCTGTCGAACTTTAAAAAAGAAGATATGTATAACGTAGGTAATATAGTTTTGTTCAAATGTACCTACCTAATCAAATATTATGTCACTCAGTAGTCAGTACCCCTAAAATCTAATTCTGATAAAATATGTTTAAGTATTAAGATATTCAAGAATTTTATCTTTATGATTTAAAAAATATGGATTAGTTCGATTACATTTACCTATTTTAAGACATTGGAAAAACAAAAAAGGCGAGATAACTGCGCCCATAATCCATACTAATATTATAAATGCGAAAGTAACTCTGTCTGTCTGTCTGTTACTCAATCACGCCTTAACTACTGAACCAATTTGCATGAAATTTGGTATAGAGATATTTTGATACCCGAGAAAGGACATAGGATAGGTTTTATCCCGGAAATCCCACGGGAACGGGAACTATGCGGGTTTTTCTTTGACTGCGCGGGCGATGCCGCGGGTGGAAAGCTAGTAACAAATATTTGTAAGTTTCTATTGCAATTGTTATTACTCAAGCAATAGCATATAAAACATTAATAAAAGTCGGAGACATTTAAATACAATAAAATATATCACAATGGATGGCCTTATCGCTTAGTAATCACCTTGCACCCTGTATTTGCCTGTAAAATATATCAAACAATTGTATCGGTAATAAATAACAATCTCTTCTATATTAAAACAAGATCGAAGCTTCAGATACCTCTATCTAAGATATCTTTACGTTTATAACGACCAAGCATATGTATGTAAAAACACAAGATTAACATAAGTCTCCTTCTAGCCTGATTTTTATGGAGATATCAAGAGACTAGAGAGGTTACTACATACTACTACATAGGCTACTCATTGTCGCGGGGAAACATCCTCATTCCCATTGGGAAGATCCATTATGATGCGCTTTTAATAACTCCGAACAGATGGCGGATATGACATATCATATCCGCCATATATATGACAACTATTTTTTTCGTTGACCACCATATCATACATATATGACAACTATTTTTTTCGTTGACCACGCGGGCGGAAAGCTACATAAAAGTTAAATTTTTGAAGTGAAAACTTCTTTAGCGGCGTTGGGTATAAAATCTTAAACTCGCGTCAGGACACGTGGCCTGATCGAAAAAGCGTAAGAAGAATTTTTTTTTTTTTTTTGAAGTGAAAACTTCTTTAGCGGCGTTGAGCACTTTTTCTGTAATGGGTATAAAATCTTAAACTCGCGTCAGGACACGTGACCTGATCGAAAAAGCGTAAGACGGATGGAGAGTAGACAGCTATCCCCTCTCTACTACGCGCGTTTTCACTTCTGCCGGCACTCCCGGAGTGCAACCCGTCTTTTTTTATTTAGAAACCAATCTCATAGATACATACTAAAGTTTTGTATAGTGAATTATCTTAAGTGCTACAAAAGATAACTTACAATTTAATTACAGATGGAACTTTCGGGTTGCCCTGGTATGTGAAAGCATACTGGGTGCTATACAATATTGCGCTACCATTGGCCCTGTTTATTACAATCTTCTACTGGGTGTTTTTGGCCGGGCTAGCAGACAGTGAAGAAGCAGGTATGTCCAACATTTTAATTTTTTATAATATTTAATATATAAAAACTCACATAGGCGTGCATATACTAAAGCAAACTTATACAGACTAAAACATGCTAAACCCTTCTAAAACCGTGCAGTGTTTGTACTGTGGTCTGTACTGTTGCGGGCACTCCTTTCGATTATTTTCCGCAACCTACGTGCAACGTAGTGTAATAAAAAAAAACATAATTTCCGTATATTTAAAACAAAAAACATAACAAAATATTATTTCTCATTATTAAACTATTGCATTACCTAAGTACTTAAGAGGCCGTATCGCTTTTTAGAGTGATTTTGACTTGTTTCTTTAATTCTTTAGGAGCTCGTTTAAAAAAACTAACTACTATGTTTTATGAAAGTAATGGTATAATTTAAAATTCTCTAGAATATTCGATTATATAGATCTGCCGTAACAACGTTTGCGCTCCCGTATATAATCGAAAATTCTAGAGAACTTTAAGTTATTCCATTTCTTTCATAAAACATATAATATGTATTTTTTTTATTGCAAATTTTTAAGCATTAACCTATCATTTAGTGTGTATTTTTTATTTTTTTTTAACTCTGTTGTAAGAACTAGAAATTCGACGCCATATACGCATAAAATTTCATCAAAGTAAGGCTTTTTTAACTTAGATTTTCTTTGAATTTTTCAATAAAAGTACTTAAATTGCCTCGAACATATTTTAGGATGTCTCAGTGTCTTTACTGTTGTATATTTTATAAGAAAACTTCTTCTATTAAATTCCGTGTAAAATACAAAGACACGAACGTCCCGCATGGAAAAAATTGAAACACGTCTCAGGTTATTGGCTATTAAACAAACTGGACAATGAATATCAATAAATTGTCTCGAACGTATTTTAGATATTGAATGAATCTTTAATTTAAGATATCATCACACATTGTTACTAATTTAGTTTTGTTAAACGAGCTTCTAAAGAATTACAGAAACAAGTCAAAATCACTCTAAAATCGATACGGACTCTTAAAAAAATTACTTGCATATAATTCAAAAACCGTCTTTTGAATTCCATAGGAAAGCATCAATAAAGTAAGTATAGGTACCTTATATATATATATATATATATACCTATACTACCTATACTACCTAAATACATACACCTATACTACTACATAAAGTTAATGTATTAAGATAGGTATCTTAATACATTAACTTTATCCACCTTCATCTTCAGCGGAGTTAGAGCTAGCGGTGAACGAGGTGCTTGACATTTTCATCCACGCCGTAAACAGCGTGGTTATGGTATTATTGCTACTGATTGCAAGACAGCCTGTATTCATACTGCACTTCTACCAAGTCTTCGGCTTTGCACTGGTGTACATGTTCTTCAGCCTTATGTACCACTTTGCTGGTGGAGTTGACCAGTAAGTACTGAGTTTTATCATTATGTTTATTTGTGCAGTACTTATTGCAGTCAGATTCATGTGTTTTAATTAATGTGTGTGAAATGAATAATACTTGACAGTAATATCACATGATTACAATAATCACCGACAAACGAGCCAAAAAATTGTGATGTTCTGTCAACTTCAACTCTTATAATCTCATACTGTTATAAATAAACTTGAATACGTAAGAGTTTAATACAAGAGGCAACGAGAAACAATAGACAGCAACTTATGAACCCCAACAATTTTGTATCAAAGAACAATGTCTCCTTACAGATTTGGTCTACCATACATCTACCCCGTGCTCGACTGGAACCAGCCTGGCATAGCCGTCCTCGCGGTGATGTTCTCTGCTATCCTGATCATCATCATCCACTTCCTGGTGGCCCTTCTAGTCATAGCGAGGGACGCTATTGGCAAATGTTATAGGAAAGATAATGGATTTAGTTTGGCCAGCTAGTTTCAGAAATATCGAATTTATTAGTGTTATTCTGAGAGAAGGGTGTAGTACGTTCATGTACCACTAAAGATAAGCCAGTACATTTTAAATCCCACAGTAAATTAGTAGACCCATTACAAACATAAGAAACTAAGCAGGAAATGTACTTACTTACTTACTTCTATCTATCTATATTTTTGAGCGCCTACTATTCACTACTCGCTTATTTGTTGTTACACATTTTTTCAAAACTTTTTCACTCATAAACAAAGCTTTACGTTCTTTGTATATTGTGTGGAGAATCTGACTTGTAAATATTGTACTTGTTGAATTTTATTTTTGTACTAATTTTATAAATAAATTATGTTACAAAACTTTGGATTTTAATTTTTGGTCCTTTCAAATGTAAGTGCATTGGAGAGCCTCGGTATCAACAATCAAAATATTGAAATTTAACAACACATTTGAAGTTTTTTCTATTTATCTTCTTTGTCTAGCTCCTAGTTTTATAAGTATAAAACACATTTTAAAATCTCTTTGAAATGAGTGCACTTTCATATGATAAACGAATGACACATTTTCGAAAATAGGCATAGGGAGTTCTGAGTAAAAAAAATTGGCGACGATAAGCCCTGACTCAATAGATAACGAACCCATGAGATATCATATCGGTTTTAAACGATAACGTTTATTTAGGTTATTTTTTAGTAATCATAAGCCAATAGAGCAAAAATGAGTGCCATTAAGAAGTTTTGTAAGGAGGAGTGTCAACTCCATATGATAGGATTGGAGCATCAGAAACCATCGGACTTCTATCTTAGTGTTTGGCAAACTACGAGATCTGCGGTACCCTTGTTAATATGGAGGACATTACTGTTCCTGACTACATTGGGAATCATTATAACGTCGCTTACATTCTATATATTGAGTCCCGTTTCAGTGGGCTATTGGTTTATTTATTTCACACATTGGGGCTTGCTTCTAATGCTCTTGTCAACGGGATTTGCAGTGGGGGTTTCAGCGCGCTGTTATTTTTATGGACCAATAAGTAAGTTCAATTAAATTTATTTAGTTAGTCAGCAATCAGCGAATATCTACTTATATGAAAATTACTTATTAGTCTTGTTTACGTATTAAATATAATCTGAATATTAAAGTTTAAGTCATCAATATTCATTGAAAACTGTTTTCCTTACCTAATCAAAATGAAAAATTACTAATTACTTGAAAATAGGTGTGTACTTATATTTTGCTATAATTTTTCTGCAGGCACTGAATATTGTTTGCCGTGGTATGTGAAAACTTACTGGGTGCTTTACAACATATCTGTACCATTGGCATTCCTCATCACAGTATTCTATTGGAGTCTACTGTACGATTGTAAGTAGTTCATTTTATTTTTAAATACTTTGAAGCTATAGTAGGTTACAAAATAAAAATCCTATTTCTTAAATACAGCATCTGATTCGCTGGGTTAATTTGCTTAGATAAAATAACTAAATTATTACTACAATTAATCAGTATTTCCTTTTAGCTCACGTTTTAAGTTTAATTAAATTATTGTTAAACTAGCTGTGCTCCGCGGTTTTACCCGCAGCACTCCGCTCCTGTTAGTCTTAGCGAGAAGATATATAGCCTATAGCCTTCCTCGATGAATGGGCTATCTAACACCGAAAGAATTTTTCAAATCGGACCAGTAGTTCCCGAGATTAGCGCGTTCAAACAAACAAACAAACTCTTCAGCTTTATAATATTAGTATAGATTAAGTCATCATATTGTAAAATCTAAACCTGTATGAATAAAAAAAATTAATCGCTAGATTAAATAATTATAAATAGTTTAGTTTCTTTATCGTCTAATGACACAGTTGTTTCTAATTTATGACCAATGACTCATATCTCTATACATATATAAAATTTATAACCCTTCGATTACAGCAAACTTCTTAGAAGAAATGAACCGTGGCTTGGACATCGCGATACATGGTATCAACTCGTTGGTGATGTTCCTGTTGCTGATCAGCTCGACCCACTCCACTCGGCTCGTCCACTTGGCTCATCCATTAGTGTTATCTGCTATTTATGTGATATTTGGCGTCATTTATTACGTAGCTGGTGGCACTGATCCGTGAGTTGTTTTCAGTTTTTTTAAGGAAAACTTGCTTTTAATTGTTGAAATTTTTGAGAAGAAAAAAAATCTTTTATAGAAAGCTGAACGAAACACATACGAGTTAGTATTAAATGTCTATACATTCTGCACTCATCATATTATAAATTACGAGGCGATAATTTAACAATTTACACCAGTAACAGAATAATAAAAACCTTGATCGCTGACGTACCCGGATCAAAATCTTTATATGCCATGACAATCACTTTCATTTTATGCCCTTTCCAAATGTATCGGAAAATTTATCTTTTATATAGCATTCGAATTGTAAATCAAAACCATCCTCGAGTCCACCACATACCTACCTGCTCTAAGAGTCCACCTGATTTAATTAAAGATAAAAGAAAGATTTCTCAGTACATAAAATATTACTTAAGTTAACTTGAAGGTATAAAGAAATGTTTATATATTTAAACAACTATTATTTATTAGTGAACTAACACATAATAATAATATATGAATCTATAATAATTATTAAAACTAAACAACTTTGAAACTTTTTGTAAATACGACACACGGCAGACACCAGTTTTCAAATAAAAAATCGGTTCACCCAGTCGAAAATTCTGAGGTAACAAACCCAAAATAATTCATTCGAATTGAGAAGCTCCTTCTTTTTTGAGTTGGTTGAGAAGTCTAATAATAGTAGTTATAATTAAAAAGTTGTTTTAAACGTAGATTTTCAATTAAAAATAACAAACAAAAAATTTTGAACCTAATACCTACGTTAATATCAGTCCAATATTAAAGATAGAACAATAAAGATGACCTCCATTTAAAATTGATGATTAATTGGTAAATCTGTTCCGTGATGCACGAACGTGATTGTTCCCTTATAAAAGAATATCTATGTACGGTCTACTACGTAAAGTGGACGTACCTTCATACATCAATTAAAAATACTTAGACTAAATAGGCTACATTATCAAAAAGGCCTGAATACTGATTTAAGTAAATGTCTTAGGTAATTTAACCATAACTGTAAAAGGTAGAAAAAAAAGATAATTGTAGTAAATAGTAATATCATTAAAACATTTATTTTTTATCTTTTATAGAAAATCATTGTTCTCTCACTACACGCGGAAGTTACAATGATCACGCAAGTGAAACTTCTAAAGGTCACGGTCAAACAATAATTCATCATAATTATAAACACACATAGTTGCATTTGAAGAAATCAATTGATATGACTTTATTTTCAGGTATGGCAACCCATACGTATATCCTGTGGTTGACTGGACCAAGCCGGGGACGGCATGTCTCGTGATCTTCATCACTTTGATTCTCCTATTTAGCTTACATTTGGTTACAATGGGAATTTCGGCAATACGAACAGCTGTAGCCAATAAAATCCTGCGACCAAACGTAGCAGTGCAAGTCGATGAAGATCTAGCTCTAAGAAATAGAAGCGAATCGCTTGCGTAACTTTGTTCTCGAAAGAAACAGATTTTTATTCTGTTCATGTTTGCCCATCGATTAAATGTAGTATTATATATTTTCCTTAACTTATGACTTACAAATATACAATGTTATTTTTTCATCGAAATAAAATGAATTTGTTAGGTACTCATTTATTGTTTTATTCCTCCATGTGTGTTTGTGTTAACTAGGTGGTAATGATTACCAAACATGCTCTTTCACA
>CAJQZM010037098.1:0-11521 GCA_907164665.1 Colias nastes | reverse complement strand
CGAGAGCTTATTTACTGACTCGCCACTGTACTCGTTAGGTGTAATCGTCCCATAAGTGAGAGTGCCCATGCGCAATTTTAGTTTCATTATTTATCCCTTTCAATGTAAGGAAATTATATTTTAGTAGCGAAATAAGACATGAAACGTTCGAGCTGTAGACACTGAAACTTATAATGAAGTCTTGAGTAATATATTATAATTCGAAGTCAATACATTTTTAATTTTTATCATGTGTAAATTGTAATACATACATAAAAGTAAGGAATTTAAAAAGTAAAACTTAATATTCTGAGTTCTGACATATTCATTTCAATTTAAATAATTTATGATCCCAAGACAAATTATAAATGTACACAATATAATATATTATGAATGTATTAAAAACAAAACAAAAATTTAAAAGCACATACAGTAATCCAAAATTAATAATGCACATACAGATCTTCGCATAATGTCGTATTTCCGTATACACCCGAATCATTGAATCGTAAGAGCCCTAAACAATGCACTTGCAGTTTACACCCTGTTCAAAAGAAATAGAAGTCAATTTGCGGTCATATACAATCAAAAACAATTCGGGCGGTAGGTGACGCTAGCCTGTCAGTATAAAATCCGTCAGTCGTCTTTATATATTGGTGGTGACTGCACGTGTTCTCTCTGAGTTGAATTATATAGAGCTGCTATTACATACCTTTCTTGGTTTTGTTTTTAAAGGTGAATTTTTCGATGAAATTATTATTTACACAGGTGATAGCAGTAGGGAAATTGAAAATGAAGAAGAGCATAATGGAAGTTCCGATGTATCTACAATGTCAGAAATAAAGAAAATCCCTTATTCTGATTGTTTTATTTTATTTTTTTTGTAATTTTCATAATATTGTGGAATGATCAGTACTGTAAATACTTTTGAACTGAGATTTTAATGATTAGATTTCTACAATATATAAACCTGTGTTTGAAAACCATATTTTATACAATATAAACCTTGTGTTATTTTAACCGTATTTTCTTCCATTACACCATTCTTCTATACACTTTAAAAGTAGGTACTACAAAATTTTCCAATTAGATAGAATATCAAAGTGTTAAATTAAATTAAAGTGTAGTGTAAATTTCATATATTTATAAGTAAAATGGAAGTACATTATTTTATAAAATGGAGCTACATCTGCCAACAAACTGTTTTACAGTTTGGCAGAGTACTATGTTATTATGTATACGTGTCTTTTGTTCTGAAATGAAAAATAAATAAATAAAATAAATAAATAAATTATATCAATCCAACAAAGATATATTTGCAATCACGGGTTTATCCTCGCTATTTACATACAAGATATTATCGAAATAAAATCGTTACTTACAAATCAATATTAATCTCTTTTAGCACAAAACACATAATTTTACTAAATTATGCATGAAGAAAATGCATTTAACCACTCTATATACATATCGTCTTCGGAAGCTCCGGGAATATGACAGTTGCCGAACAGTGACGAAGATTTCTATGCGCATTATTACTTTTGTAGTACTGTAATGTATTATTGTTGTGTGACATTTAAAAGGTAGAATGTAGGTATCTATAATTTATGTAACGGCAGATCTATTTGTTATACTTCTATAATTAAATGTGTGCGTTATATAATCGAAGTAAATAGTACTACAGACTATCTACAATCAACACTGCCGCGATATTTGTATGTTGGCAAGCGCAGGTGGGTTCTTAATTATTATAAATATACGTATGAAAAAGCATGTTAATTGAAAAAACTACTTCAAAAATTTAATAAGAAAATACTTAAGTACAAGACAAAATCATGATCAATAAAATTTTGTTTGCGATTAGTTAATGTTTTTCAATGGAGTTCATTCTCTTACAAATCTTGTGGGCTGTTTGATGTTTCTTAGCTAGACGCTCTTATCTATTTTTTGCGATAATTTAAACTCCCAATTGTGAACATTGCGTTGTACAGGAATGTACAAGTCATGTTCACGATGCTAAAGTGAGATCTTTTTTTTTTTGAGATAATTTTTATTATATTTTATCATCAGAAACCACTCGGCATGCTTTCACAACTTCCTGAATGTAAATCAAACCAACATTGTTTATATTTATAGAACACATCCGATCCTACAAGTGGACAAGGTCGTTATCGAATATAACATAACCTAAATCGTTAACAGTATATATAAATGTTTATTGTCTATTCATAATTATTGTTTACTCACATTGTGTTGCTAATTAAATTAATGAAATATTTTATCAAATCTTACCTTGTTGTAAGCAAGCTCAGTACTTTATTGTCCATCCATCATTTACGCTACAGAGAAACGTAAAAGAAATGTAGGTACATAAAATATATTAAATTCATACCTACAAAACAATAAAATTACCCTCCTTTTGACGGAGTTGAGCAAAACAGAATTGAATTTAGAGTTCTTTATGGAAGTCGAATTAAAATTAGATTGAGAGATGAAAAAGATCGAGACAGGTGAATTTAAATGCTAAAAACATGAAAACGGTACATACATCTAATTGTCAAGGTTTATTTTGAATGTATTTAAATTGCATTACAATTATTTTTTACCCGTTAATAAAATAACCCGTTCGCTCAGATCAAAGGTGGGCGGACAACCCGTAGTCATGGCAACGTGACTGAGCATCCATTGCTTTTATTTTGTAATGTCTTTAAGAGCCAACAAACGAGAGAGAATTCAAAATTAGGTTTTAATATTATCTATTGCTGTCGCGCTATGCCTCAAGCCTCCCCCGTAGAGCGCGACAGGGACAACTGCAGCTCGGGCCGAAAATGCCTAGGAAAATGACGTAAATTCGACGTTCCGTAGTCCCCTGTTTCCTCCTCCAATACTGGACCGATTTAATTTTTTTTTTCATAATTTAGTAGAGAAAAGTATAGGCTATGTTCCTACGTTTTGCTTTTTTTATATAAAGTTCAAAAATTAGTTTTATGGAAGACGGAACATAACGGAAAATCTGTCCTATTTCTTACGTTTTGAAAGATTCATATCTTTTTTAATAATTAAGATATGAAAAAAAGGAAAACGTAGGAACATGGCTAAAGTTACCATAGATTAATAGTAAAAAATATATTGCTCTAGTGGCACAATCCAGGGAGGAAACAGGGGACTAGGTTTGTATGGAAAAACGGCTCTTTTGTTTGCTCTTAATGTCCTATGTTTTCGATGAAAAGCGTTTTCATGTTTAAAATAAAGCTATCTCCGCATTCATCAATTTTTGTTCGCATACTTAAGATTTTATTATACGCAAATAACCTGATCACTATCAAACTAGTGAGTCATAAGCGATGAAAATAAAATTTTCAGATATCGTTTTCACTAAATATTATGAACGTATTGATGTGGGTTTTAAATTTCATTAATCAAGGCAATCTAGCATGTTAGTAAATAGATATATCGTGTTAGGAATAGTCAAATGGCAAAAACAGAAGCCTTATAAATATTTCTACATATACATATCCCAGTTACTTGTGACTGTTGAGGTTATTGACATCATAGATATGAAATTGCTTTTAATATGCTTTATGAAATGTCTTCACTACCTATCATTAAATTTATTCAGGATTTAAGTAGAGTAGTAGGTAATTTTACTTTTGCGGTTTGTCATTTATGTATCTGATTTCTTCAGTTTAATACCGAAGACAAAACTAAAAAAGTACCTTTATTTATTATTGTGTAAGTATAATTTTATCAATTTGCAAGAAAATGATGTATGATGATAAATCATAACGTTTGTATATAATCATATCATAATATTACTTTTATTTAAAAAAATATCCCTTTTTTAATAATAAATGTTGTAACTATTTTATTCCCAAATTCCAGCGATCGTTATATTTCAAGAATTAAATCTTACAGAAAAATATATTCCCCGAACATGAAAATATTTTTATACCACCTGACAGATTCTATTTGTCGGTATTCTGTTTGTAAAACAAATTCTTTCTCGGTACGCAATCACGGAAAGTAATAGCAATTAATTACCCTTGATGGCTTTTATATTTTAGTTTTTCCTAGTCAATTAAAAATTCCTCGAAATTTCTTTTAAATTAATTTAATAAATTTACGCAATCTGAATTAAAGAAGATTCTTCAAGCGATTTTAATAGAGTCCGCCATTAATCCGTCCGAGTCGATGTAAAAAAGATCGTTCTAACAATAACGCGACCGTGAAATTCCCTCGTACATATTGCCAAATGTTTGTAAATAACTATTCACGATGTACAACCCTTTGTAGTTCACAAAGGGTTGTGTTCACATACATCGTGAATCGTGAATAAATCTTATTGATAAATAATATTATCAGATTTCTTAAGTCCTTTATGAATGATTAAAGGTTATCTACTGAAAATAAATTTATGATGTATCATTTAAATGAATTGTATACTTTATCATTTACTAGCTGTGCCCTGCGGTTTTACCCGCAGTGCTCCACTCCTGTTGCTCTTAGCGTGATGATATAATATTTATATAGCCTATAGCCTTCCTCGATAAATGGGCTATCTAACACCTAAATAATTTTTCAAATCGGACCAGTAGTCCCTGAGATTAGCGCGTTCAAACAAACAAACAAACTCTTTAGCTTTATAATATTAGTATAGATGTAAAAATAGTATAGGTACGTAAACAGAAAATTGCATCACTTTAAAAATAACAATATCTGGTATTTCCCAGTTTCCACTATAATTTACTTTGTATTCATGAACTATTTATAAGCATTAGGTATGATTTAAAACGTAAAATAAAATACCTGTTATTATTTTGTTTTAAAATTAAACCGTCTGTAACAGGGCAGGGAGGGTAATTAGTCACACATAAATTGTTTACAATTATTTGGCACACTGTAGCCCAAGCGGGTTGATTTAGATATTATAATATGAGGTATTGATATAATCGGTATTGTGGGTGTGACATCGATTGTAATTTGTTAATTATAAAACGTATTTATTATTTGAAGACAGGGAAAACGCATTTGTCAAGGATTATTTTAAACCATGAATATTCGCTACTATGCAAACTGAATACAATTCGACGACTGGAGATTTTTAAAGATAATCAAAAGCTCGACTACAAGCACATATTAACAAATACACGTGTAACTTCCGATAGCTTAGGAGTTCGAAGCTTTCTGATTATATATTTGTCTATAACACTCTGTCCGTTTTAACTCAATTTTTATTTTCATGTATCAGTGCCACCTAAAAAATCTTTATCTCGAATTTCGAGCAAAGCTAAGAAAATGAGAAATAAGAGTTCTCAAGAATCGTTAGAGGTAAGAGGCCGAAAACAACATGTGTTATGCCGAGAACCGAAACCGCTTCACAACGCGAATTGCGGCTCACAGCTGACCGCGAACGGCATGTACTATCCCGTGAGACCGAAACCTTCACTGCGAGGGTATAACGTCTCACAGCTAATCACGGCCGTCATATTTTATCTCGAGAATCTGAAACTTTTACTCAATATGAAGACCGTTTGACAAATGATAGGGTGCACCATAATATTATTCGATCTCTTGAAGATGAACATGAGCATAAGCAATGACTAGAGTAGGGACGCGAATATTACAATTAGGTAATTGAGACAAGAACGATTAATAAGTTTGTATAATGAAAGATTAAGAATTGAACCTATTCGGTCTCTGGAAACGGACGAATAGCGAGAGGCCCCTCTTACTGCAGACAGATTTCGACATAGTCTTAATGACTTAGAGGTAAACATAGAAGATCAATCTACGAATTCTGTGGTGGGGTCCGACAAATATAAAAGTGGGTTTGCTTATAACCTCACAATTGATTACAGATCATCTTCTGTATATGCGATATTAACGTAGTATGTTATTTTTGTAATGCTTTAAAGTGGAGTAAGGATTCGGCTTTCGTTTGAAGATACACCGGAACCTTTGAAATCACTACTTTTAGAGGAACATGTGCAATCTAAACAGTTCTTAGACAATATTCGCTCTTATAGTAGTGCGTTTCAAATGATCCTTTGGTGCTCAACAATTATCAGAAGGTCCTTTCATGCTTACTTTTAAGATACAAAGTCAAGTTTACCATTTGATAGGATCCCTTTTGCCTGAAGGCCAACCTAAGTTTCTTTAAATATATTTTGTATTCGACTACAACGAATAGTCGAATACAAGAATTATCAATATTTCTCGAATTTAAAACTGAACTCATTTCACAATTTTAGAACATGTTTCATCAGGTTAATTCGTATGTATGCAGTTTTAAATCGACATTAGAAGCTTTTCCTCAAGATGGTGATATTAATATAAAATTGTTATAAATGCCGGATGTTCCTGAGTGCCGGATAGACGGACGTCTATCGGCACTCAGGAACTCCTTGGGCGTGTTATAACGCCCAGGCCACAGTATTACAATTTTTCCTACAGCAGGGCGACGAATGTATTTTCGCATAGCAACGGAGGGGAACTCGCGGGGGGTCAAGTGACGCGGGCCACGTACCATTAACATGCTTAGTTTGTGGTACCGAGCGCGAAAGAAAGTCATCGTGTTTTTGTTTTGTTACTATGTAAACTAACGTAATTTAATACTTAGGTGCATATTCTATAACGGTGCGCTCAAACTGTTAATCTACATTTAATTTAGATTATTATTTGAAATACTAAGTAATGTAGAATTTAAATCACATTCATTCATATTTTCCTCAGATTTTCGATTTCCTCCGATTTTAAGATTTTCTTATCAGAGTGTTCAATTTTAATGTAGTTAAATTTCATAAGAGACAATTAAGAACATTCAAAAATAAAGTGTCACGTATTTTTTTTCAACGAAAATAATAAATGACGAAAAACGACGTAATCGCGGACGAAGTCGCGGGCAGCTAGTAAGTAATATGTCAATGGTAGTACCGTTGATATCTTCCAACCCGCACTTGCCCAGCTTGGCGGATTATGACCTCAATCCTCATAGGAAGCCTGTGTCTGTGCAGTGGAAACAAATAAGGGCTGGTAATGTCGATATGTATCCAAAATAATATCGAATTCAGCCCTAATCTGAAACGTATTTTCAAACTTACAGTTACCTTGTTAAACCTACGTAAAGTTCCGAGGTACTATTTATTGTATTAAACGTAAACATTAAGGTGCATTATCCTTACCGACAAATACACTTGCACGTGTTACAAACATGTAATATAACCCGAGCGATGCTTGCCACGAGCTCTCACGCTATTCGTAGTACTATTATTTATATCTAGTTAGACTAAGCGCACGCGCAAGACAAGGTTGGACTTAGGACTTTTCGGAGTAGAAGTTGTGTAGATTTTCCTACCTGAATATATGAAACTAGCTGCTCCGCGCGGTTTCACCCCCGTGGCTCCACTCCTGTTGGCCGTAAAGTGATGATATAATATAGCCTATAACCTTCCTCGATAAATGGGCTAGCTAACACCGAAAGAATTTTTCAAATCGGACCTAGTTCCCGAGATTAGCGCGTTCAAACAAACAAACAAACAAACAAACTCTTCAGCTTTATAATATTAGTATAGATATGGAATTATTTATATCATCTATTTTTAAAATAATATTTATTTTATAAAAATGATTTTGTACAAAGATAAATATTTAGTAAAATTAACAAATGTTTATGGGTTTGCTCGGTTTGCTCAGAAGCTAGGTAACTGTTTGAATAATTTTAATGAGAACGTTTTCTAGTCTCTACCTTCAGATTTTTGTAACTTAGGTAGGGTCAACCGGGGCAAATGCAACTATGGGGCTATGGCAACTCCTTATCATAACTCATTTATTAGAGTTGTTGTAATATATCGCCACCTATGATTCAATAGCTCAACGACTAATAAAGCTTACAAGTAATAGATGGCGCCACTACGATGAAAACTATTTGATTTATAGGCCATTGTGTCAAACCGCTATTTTGAAGTTGGTGTGCGTAAAAACAGGTGTCGGGTTTTGTAGACAAAAAAATTGTTTAGGAGTGATTTTTTGCAGGTGTTTTTGATTGGACACGATTATCACAAGCCGTTAAGCTTATTTCATTTATATTACAGTGCGTTAGTTGACTCTATTTTGTGTTATTGATGCAGTTACATTTGCCTCGTGAAAATTTCACTATGGGGTTATTGCAACTGTGAGATTAGTTACATTAGCCCCTTATATTTTTGTATGAAACTAAAAACACTAGTGATGTGACAGTGTCGATATTTTTAATTTATTATGTATCCTTCTTGGTAGTCAAAATATACTTTCTTTATGATTAATTAAAGGAGAACCATCGATTTTTTCTTCGATATTATACCTAGAGACGGGTTCGTAAGTAAAATTCAAATTAGATAAAAGAAGCGTGGTTAAAGAATATAACTAAAAAGGATAGGTAGGATAGTTCTGTGATTGTTCAAGTAATTTTTAGTAAACGGTTGACTAACTAATAAACGTATTTTGTTTGGTTTACGTTTTTAACAATATTTAACACAAAGAATATTATTTGTTCTGACCAAAAACTAAAATTGACTTAGTAGGTAGGGGCACTGTATTTTTTTTTTGTTGCGATTTAAAGTGGTAAATCAAAGTACTTACATGAGTTTTTCCTCTAAATAATGCGGCGCCATCTACGATCGCAACGTTATTGTAGCAATAGTTTCCTAATACACAATAGTACGATACAAATCACACGCAGAATAATAAAAAAATATCGATGAATAAGTTTTTTTCATTCCCCACACTAATTCTCTAACAAATAGTTGCATTTGCCCCACAATCAGAAAAATAAGTTTTTTTCTGAAAACTAGTCCTTGCTACACGATAATACAGTTCAAAATCCTATGAATAACATGAAATCTCATAAATATATTCTATATTCGTTGTTTTATATGAAATAGAAGAAGAGCTATGGCAGTTAGTTGCATTTACCCCCGACTAGGGGTTAATGTAACTTTTTCTACCAATTTTAGGAAATATTCTCACTACCAGTTATTTATAAGACTATTGTATTGCTTGATTGGTTTAAAATAATCTTAAATAAATACAAAAATCACTAAATGGGTCAAATAAATGACCAAATATAAAAGGAGATAACTGCAACCGATCAAACTTGAAACTTGTTATTTTTTAGTTGCATTTGCCCCGGTTGACCCTATATATTTTTCTTATAATTATATAAAACCAATAAAAAATCTCATCATCTCAAATCAATCAAGTTTAAAATTTTACATGTTACAGGTTTTTTAAGTTAAATGTTAAAATACAATTATAAAATTCATTGGTTATGGTATGGTATTTTAGTTTTTTATTTTAAACTTTAACGAGTATTACGTTTATAATTTATATCTTAGATCAGAAGTTAAAACATGACAAAAACTCTATCGTAGAATTAATTTAAAATCATGTCGTCCGCTAAACCGTGGCGACGCGCAGACGTCTGCAGATGATTATTTTAAAATTGCACATAAATGCTATAAAATAATTAATATTAATATAATATTTCTTACAATTCTTCCGTTCTATCCATTTATTCAATTGATGTTAATTAGCTCTAAGTGAGATAAAGTTTTTATGGACGTCTGTGTATAATAGTAACTTTTCAAGGATTTTTTATTCTAGAATTATCAGGCTTTTTTCGATTTATTGTGTGAAATTTAAGAAATTCGTGAGTGCACATGTATTAGTTATCAATCTCATATGGACGTCTTCTTTCTTATTGGGATTAGAATTTTAGTAAGCCAATAAAAGAGTGTATTTGATAATTCATCAGCTAATATTCCTATGTATAAAGATTCTAAGGTTTTGTAAAACATGCACATGGCACATGCGGGCAATATCAATTATGATAAGAAACTTTCAGAGGTTTCGTTATAGATCCAACTATTAATAAATTTGCATCATTATTTTAATTTTAAATTAAATAAAGCTATTAAGTTTTAAAATTATATCAGACATTAAATATTATGTTTCGTATAGACAGTTTTGCTAAAGCTCAATCAAGTGTTTTATACTTACTAGTTTTAGTTTTTTTCGTATGTTTGACAGGTTCCTATGATGTTTATATTATCTACATTGTAAGCTGTATAACTTACACTTGAGAGAATTCATATTTTTTTCCGAGACTGTCGATATAAATCTGGAACCGGTAAGCAATTGATATCCAAGATTACTATTGCATGTTCAATATTGATTTCAAAAAAAATATTTTGCACTATGTTTCTATTCTCGCTCCGATTACAATAATTTGCAGTTTAAACGCCTGGGTATTTAACGATATGATTGAAATTTGAAAGACATCCAAATTATTCAGCGGCTAGTGTCATTGAATCGAGCATTAATAATCAAGAGGAATCACCGTATGCCGAATGGAAAATTCCGAACGCCAGCAATTCATACTGAAGGTCTCCTATTTCCATATCAACCTGAATGAATAAGCGTCTTATTGCTATCACTAATCGTATTTCGCATATATACTGTTATGGAAATGCGGCACGTATTCTATAACCGACCGTTTTAAATTAACAATCTATTCGCTGTAGTGTCTATAGCAATTAACTATTGATATTAACTTGTGAAACCAATATGTTATTTAACTAAGGAGTAAGGTAATTTGTTCAAGGGGTATGCAAATGAAGCCTTACGTTATTAAATCAATAATGTTTGTTCTTGATAATTCGCGATATCAAACGATCTGAAATAAATAAACAATGTCTCCATTTATCACATCTGTACAAGGTTATATTAAACGTTGTAGAATAATTCTATTGAGTTGATGTTAAGATTTTTTAGATATCTCTTTGTATTTTTTAAATTACTTTTAGGGCCGATTTTTCAATGCTTGGTTAAAACTTACCCGTCCAATAAAGTATTACACGATAATATTAAAATGTCACGTAAACTGTCAAATACGAGCAATTAGAATACGTTTTTAAAATGGTAGTTTTATACCCTTTAATTTCTGTGATCTGTGTTTTATACCCAATGATATTTTATGTATAGATACGTTATATACTCACAATATATCCAAAAAAAATGCTTCATATGCAGTGTCAGGCACACACAAATACAAGTTTCATTTTACTTAATTTATTACATTGACAGACTGTATAAGAGAGATGGCTCTAATAAAATGATATAAACAAAAAAGACAAAGATAGTTGGTCACTTCCGCGCAGATGTAAGCAAAAGTCATAAGAATTCACCAATTAAAGCTTCACGCGTCCTACGTACATTATTTGCTCGTAACTAAATCAGTATGTTATAGTAGGACGCGTGAGGCGTTAAATATAAATAAACAAATAGTTGCCATGGTAATTGGCATAGACTAACGACACAGAAGGTTCAATGTTATAGATGTTACGTTTCCTGCACAAGTAAACAAATGTGACAATTTCATTTACTATTTAATTATTATTGTGAAGTTGTATTAAAATGAAAAAAACTTTTTTGGAGATATAACTGTATTAAGTATTTATTACTAAGCTGTGGTGTTCGTTTTCGTTCATCATCATTTCACCCGATA
>CAJQZM010037097.1:12831-24126 GCA_907164665.1 Colias nastes | reverse complement strand
AAAATGTATACCTTTCCATACAAGCATGCCCATAAGAAAACGGACTATACGGCCGTCAAGGGATCTTGGTGAAGAGAACCTAATATTATGATCATTTTTAATTGTTTGATTTATATTGTCTGGACATGTAAAATGGAATTTGTGGTGTATACAAGTTTGTTTGTTGTAAGCTCGGGTAACTTTAGAAAAGTGCATCATACACGATCACCATAATATATCAGTTTTTCATTACTAAATAACAAGTTATCAAACTGGTGATAATGTTTGGATATAGAATAGATATAATTTAGATATCATGCAACGTCGTTAGCATAGAGAGAAAACTTACGTGCCTGCATATTAGAATTAACAATGGATGTGGGTTTCATTAAAGATTTTATTGAATAATTTCCATAGTGGTAGATGGATCGCATCGTGAGCTAACTTTTATTCGCTTATTTTTAATCGCGTTTAAGTAATAAATGGACAATTTATATACAACAATTTATATATATTTATATTTTTAACCTTTATATGTTGCAAGATATATAAAGGTTAAAAATATAAATACGAAATTATTATTTTTAACCTTTAGCAAATTTATGTGAATATTTTACACCTACATGTAAAGCTAAGCGGTACCATGGGCGGTACCTAACCTATGTAACTTTGTTTTTCACTTAAGCCCAACCCTTAACTATGTATATATAATATATACTTATTTTAAGATTTCATTCATTATAACTATTTGGTTAAATTTACTTATAATATAATCAAGTCGAACGTGAATTACCTATTGGGCGAGTCGACCTACTTACCCAAATATTCTTCTAATAGACAGTTCTAAAAAAACATAGCTTTGATGTTACATTACCAAAAATAAATTATAACCAAAATGTATACCAAAACAGTAAAATTAAATGAAAATTAGAACGGCCATCACGCCATTTATTATCTCATCAGCTTGCTATTAATTAAACGTGCTCTTCACTTCAATTAATTCTTTATTACTAATTACTCTTAAAGCACTTTGTAGTAAATTGATTGGCTTATCCTTAATTGAATTCAATTACAAAAAAGTTCACTTGTGTTGTGATTAGGGTTTAGTTTTCAAGTCTAATTCGTCTTTCTCATTTTGAAACAAAATTCACATTGAAACTTTGAAATGTTTCTTAATAATTTTTAATTTAAAAAATAAGAAGTTAGTAATCAATTAATCCATCACTATTCACAATAACGTTCAAAATTATTTAGGATGTCAATCGAACTAAATTTTAGTTATTTGTTTTCTAACGTAAAATACATCATTTTGATCCCTGATAAAGAAAAATCGCAGTAATCAACTAAGGTCATCTTATTGTCTTTAGAAATCCTCTCCGTGATAATTAAAATGGTGGTGATGAGGGATATTATACGAATATTAGAAAAAAAAGGTTCCAGTAATCTGTGTTGTTACGAAGGTAATAGAAATGATAATTTCAGTGGAACATATCGATATATTAAGCAGTACGAAGTGATACAATCGAAAACAAACATTTTGATATAAAAATTGTCGTATCATTTTCAAATTCATAAAACCATAACAATACTTTAAATACATAGGTATTACATATATGTACATAGTTTAATGAATTAATAACATTGCAGGTTACCTTACGGATTTACATTTATAATAGAAAAAGACTAGTAATTGTAGTTGTAATTCATTTAATTAAATTAATTATTCGTGGGAGATTTTTTGGCAAAAAACTAAATCGTGGTATTAAAGTTCAGATTAAATTTGAACCAACAAAACATTTAATCAATTAACATAATATTATGTACAATAAACAACTATTATTGTGCGTCAATGCTTTTAATAAAATCATTTTCATAAACGACTTACTGCCTACCTAGAATATCATTAACGAACTGCAAATCTACCATAATACTTAATAAAAACATTCGTTACCCTTAAAAGGACAATATTGAGCGGAGATTGTAATATAGAGGCTCGTTAAATCTTCCGAAATGTGCACAATGCGCATGGACCCTGCGCAAAATGGATGGAAATTATTATTTGCAGCAACCAAATAATACACATTACGAATTAAACCTTCGAATGAATAAGCAAAAGGGATATTAACATTTCGAAATTCGTTTATAATATAAACATGAACATTTAATTACATACAACAACACACCATATACGAATGCTCTTATGATTTTATAGGCCCATCGTTTTAATTAATCTAAATTGATATAAAAACAGAGCGAGGACATTGTTGAAATAACAAAATAAAAACGACGATTATTCGCGTTCTTTAATGTCTCATGAGATATCGTTCGAATTAACTTGCGTTTATTAGTACTTACTTCGTCTACGATATATATATTTAGGTTTCCCTCCCTAATAGGATCGGTTATTATCCGTCGGCCAGGCGAGAGGGCGGTTAGAGGTATCATTATAATAATGTTACGTACACTTAACTTTTTAGCTCTTGTTTTATAAATCCATGGGAACGGAGTGAATTTTGAACAAGGATTTTTATTTGATACTAATATTATAAAGAGGAAAACTTTGGTTGTTTGTTTGATTGTAATGAATAGGCTCATAAACTACTGGACCGATTTTAAAAATTCTTCCACCATTCGAAAGCTACATTATCCACGAGTAATATGGGCTAGGTTTTATCCAGGAAATACCACGGGAACGGGAACTATGCGGGTTTTTCTTTGAAAACGCGGGCGAAGCCGCAGGCGGAAAGCTAGCTTTCCATTTTATACATGAATTTATTTGATACAATGATAATTTGTTTTTATTTTTATATATAAATCTGCCTTCTAATCTAGTCGTACTTAATTTGTATTGTGTTGACAAATAAATTGCTTGAAAGGGACCAAGTTTACTCTATAAACAAATAGGTAAATGTTTGAGTTTATAAATACATAGTTAAACGAAATATTAATTGTATTATCGTTCTATTAATGATTGAAACATTGTTTATTTTTCTCATAAAAATATTTATATAATTGCAAGGCGGATACAAGATAATATACAGTATTGACTATTGATTATGATACATCAACTATCAGCCAAGCGTAATAGAGTTAGCATAACGCGGTTATTTCGTTACACTCATATCTGATCAGCGTCTCCGATGTCTGAAATCTGAGATCATCGTTTCATGCACTTCAATGAATAAAATTGCATTACAGTATATCATATATACTACTTAGCAACTCTGTCTCGCGTTTTCTTTAAAACCTATATGACTTTCGTCTCTAAGGATTAAGATCTAAGGTTGTTCAAGATTTCATTATGCAACAATCATACGTATGCAACTTGGATATTTGGAAATTGAAATAATCATAAAAAGTCCTGAATTTAAGTTGTTGTAAAATGCAAAAAAAAATGAATAAAAGTGTTTTAGCTATTGAAAAATTATAGTGAGCTATAGAACGTATATTAAAATGAAAGCTATAGATCGTATATTAAAATGCTAACGTAAGCTACCTAGATCGTATATTAAAATGTTTATTTGTTCCGTTGCTGTAACGGCCAGCGAACGAATACATATTCTTGGACAAGAACGAGGATAGCCTGTGTTAGTCGCATATGTTTCAAGGTAATCGGTTTTTGGAGGTCGAACCGCTAATATTATCAAAAATATTACCTATCTACCTAGTTCCAAATATTTTTCGTAACTTCACGAACATAAAACTAACCTACGTAACTTAATTTCGTCTCAGTGAGATAAAATGTTTTAAACGTATAAATAAATTTAAATACATATTATGTAATGTAGGTAGTTAGTTTAGTAACATTATTATCATGAATCCCCTCAGAACCAATATTTGCCATCATTTTCACGTAAAATGAATTTCATTCTTTAAAAGTACATGAAGATTTTATTATCTGCAGCTTTTTTGGTGAACTCAATTAAAATCTTCGATATTACATGGCACGTGTGAGCTATTTAAACATGTGCCGTTGTTGTAATCTATAAATTGAAGGGTGATTATCAATTGAAGCCTGAACCTTTGAATATTACCACTTTGATGTTATCATGCTGTCATGTCTGTTGTAATAAGGTACCTATAATGTTATCTTGTAGCTGCCATTACATTATAAAAAGTCTATTTAGATTTATTTCTTACACTCAAGTTTAAACTGCGTGCTTTTCTAATATTGTCATTGATATAATCTGTATAGGTACCTACTTGTCTTTATATTTTTCTTAGATTGTTTAAAATCAAGATTCAAGATAGCTTAATTTAAAAATCAAATAATCTTTTATAGTTAGTTGTGTTACTTGGGTGGGATCTTTAATTTCGACAAGACTTGGTCTTTCGATTGATCGTCATGCCCCGCGACATGCGAAAATTACTTATTAGATGGTACAATCAGGTAAAAAAGCATTTTGTAATAAGTATCTTTATCTTGTAAAGTTGCGGTTTCATTAGTCATTTTCCCTGATAGCCTCATTGGTGTGGCTATAGAAAACACGAATAAAGCCCCTAGAGCCCTGTGTTCAAACTCCGAACCGGGATATTGCGTTATTGGATGTTCTATGTGAAACTCCCAAATAAAACAAGACCAAAGTCTGGAATCGTGTCCAATTATGGACTTAACTGGCAAAATTGTTGTACTAATTGAGCAGCTCTGTGGTATACGAGCTTGATTTTGTGTAAGTACAAAGTGTAATAGGCACTTAGATTGGTGTAAAAACACTATGGTAAAACTAAGATACGAATTAGTTTTGTAAGGATCAATAAGTCAATAGGTACCTAACACATGTCATTTATAGAATCATCAAGCACCGAACGTTGGACCTAGGTATATCTGTACGTTTTTTTTTTTTTTAATTTATTCCGAGAGATTTCGTATGAAAAAATATCAATTTACAGTACGTGTTCTTAGTCGCATTTTTATAAGCTTTTTATAGTTGTTACCATACCCTTATTATGTCGTACCTAATTAGGATTTAGGGATGCCTGTAAAGTTATATACCTACCTAGGTATGTAATGGGTATAGTAGAGAACGTCTTGCATTTGTTTAGATTTTAGGAATTAAGTTTCCTGGAGTTTTTTCTCCATATTTTCCATGTCTCTCATTAAAAATTTACGTTAATAAAGGATATGACATATTATATTATAGGTATATTATAGGTAGGTATTTAGTAATACTACAACGATTTTAATTAACAATTAAATTTTAGATTTGATAAAATACACGGGTTGACTTTAGAAACGTGCGGCACGAATTTCGGCGCGATTTTAATTTTTATCGATCGATAATGATGCCCCGAAACATACATTAGCGGCTTTTCGTGCGGAAACGTGTAATTACAGAGAAATCTTTTTTTTAATTTTTGAGATTATGTTCAAAATTGTTTGAGTTACATTGACAAAACTACAAGAATTGTGTTTGAAAGAGATAACAAATGTCTTAATGTACATATTAAAAACCATAGTTCATTCAAAAGCATGTTGCTGAGGGGACAACAATTCATACGGATTATTGGCGAGCATATGATTGTTTGGGGCAATATGGGTATGTTCATAAAAAAGTTAATCACTCAGACCCAGACAACCCATTTGTTGCCCCTGACCCATTTGAGTCCCAGTGGCATGTTGTAAAAAGATTTTTTAAAAAAGGTAACTATAACCACCCAGCAAACTTCGGTGATAATATTATAGAATATGACTGTGGAGACGCTGGGTGGAAAAAAATAAAATGGATCCATTCATTGCCATTGTAAATTGTATCAAACATGTAACTTTACAAGATTTGAATAAATAATTATTTAAAAAAATGTTTTTATTGTATGTATATTGCACACAAATTGTTAATCACAGAACCGAATCTGTCCACCCCGATTCCACGTGGTACTTGTCTGTCATACACTAGAGTGTATTAAAAAAGTCGGAGGCGCGGAGGAGCGTGGCGCCCGCGTGTGCTGAGGACTCCTGCCTGCAACGAGGTACACGGGGGCAAGCGCCACGTTCTGCAGCGCCGGAGCAGTCAAGAAAGCCCATAATCTTCGATATATTTCTAACTACATATAAATTTAATCTCAAAAAAAAAATAGAAGGGGGGGTTTCCGCACCCCCCCACTTTATAGGGGGTCTCCCCTTACCTCCCCCCTCCCTTTCCTTCCCCTCCCCCCCCTTAATTCGTGCCGCAAATTTCTAAAGAAATACCAAATACACGATTAAAATGAATAAAGTAATAAATTATAAAAAAAAGTAAATAAAGAATGCCCCTTCTTATAACTGATTTATCACGCATTTGTGACATTAAAACCGGCTCTAAACATGAATATGTATACTATGTATATAGGTTTGTACCTATTCTTCTAAAACTTATCTTAAGAAAAATAAAATAATATTTTAACATAAGTATACTCTTATATTACCTTAACCTCTATAGGAACTTCGGGGGCGACGTCCCTCCAGCACACCGGACGGAACGAGCTCCGCGCTTTCAATATAAACACGGCACCAGAACTAAGCGTAGGCAAGCTTATTTTACAACCAACATCAACACTTCACTTTCACTTCATAAAATCACTTATTTTACATAGATCCTCTCTTTGTAATTGGAATTTATTTTAATTATGCGCGCATGACACATAAACAATGAATAATATTTTGCGAAGCTCGAAAATGTAACACCCCAAAAGGCCGGCGCTCGATGACTGGCGAGTGGCGACTGGCGACTGGCGGCTGGCCGTTCCGCCGGGCGTCGTTTACTCGTTTAAGTGGGTGCGCGCCGCGCACCCTTCGCCTTGGTCGGATTATACTTTACTCGGCTGATTTAAAAAGTAGTACATTTTAATTACACTGTACAATCCTTTCATACTTATTATTTTTGTTGTATTATACCAGACATCGGCAATGAATGAGTTGTTTGATATAATTATTTACTCATAATAATTTTATGTACATTACTTTAATGTACTACCTATATTAATTTTTTAAAATAAAGTAATTAATAAAATAAAACACTTAAGTATTATGAAAATGATCAATTAAAAAGCAGTAAGTTATTTTTATTACCTAATAGGTATGATTTTTTTAAATTCCTATTATAAAAATTTACCGTCGTTTGTTATCTTTATACCTACCCCATGTTTAAAGGCATGTATATAGGTACCATCATATTTTATGATTTTGAATGAATAACGGCTAGTGTACTTTTTTTTAATTAGTCTTTGAATACCTGTTGGATTTTTTTTTTTGTTTTATAAATAACGAATAAACTAATAAAATACAATAACTTTAGAAACCATAAATTATTACAATAAATTAAAGGAAACGTAAACGATTTCGTACTACCTACACAGATGTAAAATTTAAAACAGGATGTTATTTTAATTTGTAGAGAAACATTTGCATTCGAAACAGTACATGAAGCGGATACGTCGTTATTGTTATTGATACAATAATTTCTCTTTTAATTCATAAGTCCTCTGCTTCTTTTCGGTGTTAGAAAAATTGCAAATAAAAAGGGTATCCTACTATTCATAAAGCAACTATTTGTTTCATCACAGCTTCACGGGATCGGGAGTTGACACTTCAAAAAAGAAGAAGAAGGAGTACATCGTGAGTACATCACAGCTTCTAAAAGTGAAATAAATATCGTGAACAAATCGACATGTCCAAGAACAAAAAGATTGTGGTTGTATACGTAGTATATTATTATTAGTCTGTGATTGTGGTTATGTGACATCTACCAACCCGCACTTGGCAAGCGTGATGGAATATGCCTCAAACAAGCCTCAAACCCTCATAAGATGCATGTCCCTGCAGACTGCAGTAGCAACAAATGATGAGCTGATAGTGATGACTGATAATCATGGTGGAAATAGATATTAGTTTATGAGTAAGTTATAGGTATAAATAAATTTGTTAAAAAGCGTTATGATTCAAAACAAATACCTAGTAGGTAGTTATAATATTATCTTTTAGCTAATAACCATAACCTCTTTTCCGGTCGTGATGGACTTTGATAAGAGATGGACTATTGTACAATTTTTCAATTTAATTATAGGACTCCCGAAATTTAAATTTAAATGGAGGCGAAATTCATTGAGGGCACGATTTAGTAATCTGTAGTATTATGCATATAGGCTTCATATAGGTATTAAATACTTCTAAACAGGTAAAGAGAAAGACGGTTCTGGTGAATAAGTAAAAACTAATAAAGTATGAAACGTATGCGTATGTCATAAACATCGTAAGAAATACAGGCACACTTGTTATTTCTTTGTACAACTTCCACTTATATAGTGAAAAGGTAATGTACCTACCTCATTGATAATAATTCAAATCTGTATGTTTTATGTAGGTACTTAGTTAAACATTTTAGCCAATTAATATTCCGGAACAATAATATGTAAATAAATAAATATTGTATTTGTACAATAGGTAGTAATTGAGTCGGTACGTGAATGTTTAATGTATTCAATTAAATTTGGCACAGGTAGAGATACATGTACGGAGATATCCTCGCTATTAATCATGTTAAATTTAAAACCACTAAACCTACATTGCTTACAGACGAGTGCATTTTGCTCATCGGCCAAATTATATCATTTAATTCGTGCACAATTGAACTGAAAATAGGTCAACGAATGTTTCAGCTTGTTGTGAACACTCTGAAGTGTTGTGTGCGGTGTGCAATATTGTAAATCATACACAAGTCGGTGCAGTTTGCTCAGGCTAATCTCTGTTTGACAGTTACCAATCAAACGAGACGCAAATAGCAAGCACCGACGTCATTGCAGCACGGCCGATGCCCTCTTCATTGTTTCACTATATGTTATTTATTATTTTATTTCAAATACGGTATGAATGTTCAGCCAAAAATGCAAATTTGCAATAACTCACTGGAAGGCCGATGAACAATACTTTTTACCAGTCGTCGTCACTCGTCGCTACAATCGTTAATCATTGTTCATTGAGATATCATGCTGTATTCTCACACGCTTATTTTGCTTCACATTTTTTTTATGATAGAATAGAGTAATTACAGCATATTCATAAAAGTTGATACCTCAACATGATTCTAAATGAAATCCTTTGAAAATACGTTTTGGACAAAGAACAAACAACTTGATAATACAACAGTATGTTACATAAACTTCGATGATAACACCAGCAGGCAGCAATAGATAGCTATCGTATAAGCTCTAAGATAGTCACAAACCTTAGTCACAGGCCACAGCTCATCTGGGTGATGTCATGACAAGAAGACCTATACGACCTAGCGTCGACTGAATAAATTAATAATTATTATTATAGGTACATGTTACAACCAGGAACATGAGCTCAAAATGTATTAAATAAACAAATAAATAACAATTATAAAGAAAAATAATATATTACAGTGCTGGATTATTCAATTTATGACGCAATAGAATCTGAGAAAGTTAAGAAGAGTTCAGAAAATTATGATTATAAGAGCAAATTGTAAAATGTAAATATACCTACGTGATACATATTAGGATAACTTTAACTGCATTATCTCAGCGCAGACTGGGTTCTCATTACCAAATTCGAGGATGAATTTATTTCTTTTACTTTCTCTGGGTTTCAGCTTGTAGTTAAAATATATAGCTTTTCCCTGCACCCAAGTTCTATAATAAACAACGTTTATTAGCTTCGCTTCAGCCTCGGATGTATTTTTGCTGCAACAAACATCGGTGCGTGCTAATTGGCTTGCGGTTTCATGTTCACAAAACTATTCCTGTACTTTCAATCTATTTTAACCCAATTTATTATAAAAAAATTAAAAATATGAGTATAAATGAAAATATCATTTGACGAAAATGTTGGATGTTCTCCAGGATCTACTTATACGTTGGTATTATTATTTACTATAGCTGCTCCGCGCGGTTTCACCCCCGTGGCTCCACTCCTGTTGGTCAATGTGGTGCTGTGGTAAATGTGTGGTAAATGGGCTATCTAACACCGAAAGAATTTTTCAAATCGGACCAGTAGTTCCCGAGATTAGCGCGTTCAAACAAACAAACAAACAAACTCTTCAGCTTTATAATATTAGTATAGATTTTATGTGTGCATTTTTTTTTAATACACATGTTTTAACTGCAATATATTATGATTTATGATACAAGAACTATATAGAAAGGAATGTTATAAAAATAATTGTATTATTTAAAAACAACAAGAACTAGTTCATTGTCGTTTACATCTCCCGCAAAGTAGCAGTGGAGGTAGTTGCTCTGGCAACGTTGCCTAACTTCGTGTGCATGTTAAATGTTAATGCGAATATGTATAGAAATTAGAAACCAATGATATGAAGTTATAAGTAGGTACCTATCTTAATATTTTGAGGGTGAAAAACCTCTGTTATTTTACATAAGCTAGTTTTGCATTTTACTATGAATATCGTAAAGACAGAAGACTGTAAAGACGAGAACTAAAGAAAAAAATAATAAACAAAATAGTTTTTGAAAAATTGTATTAAATATGATGTAAAAATAAAATACAAGCAAGTAAGTACATACTTAGATATAATAATACCTTTAACATCTTGAAACATTACAAGAAGAGAAAAAAGGAAACAAGGTTAGTGACACTGTGACAGTAGGTACATTAAAAATGTACTTAAATTAAATAACCTTAATAAAAGTTACGTTTAATGACATGAGTAGATATTTTTGCAAGGTTACTGTTTTATTTCGATCTTGACTTGAGACTATGTCAATTTTTATTGTCAAAAACATACAACAAGAATAACTTTTAGTTGAGCAGTTCTATTTATTATTGTTATCGCATTAATACCTATGTTATGCATATGCAGTTCTTTAAAAAGGTACAATAGTAAGGAAGCGATGCGGGTTCGAATCTCATATAAAGATCACCTTTCTTTGTTCTTCTGCTTATTTTACAAACGATTTAAAGGAACGTTTTCAGTGAACCCTTTGATGTAGTATAATGAAACAATAATAATCATTTACCTTATGAATTTATTATGATTCTAATAAATTATTCATTCAAACGTCTGAAGTCTATTTAGCAAACAAACTTCAGGCTCATTTTAAACACAACTTGTTATATTTTAAGCCTTGATTCAGTAAATGTGACTCAACAGTCACATTCAGCTCTTAGTAAGCGAATGTGAAATTAGTCAAACTGAACTTGTTCTTCTATTTTAAAATAAAATGCTACATGAAACATGTAATTTTGAATGTACTCTACGGTAATTTTTACAAAGCACAATATAACCCTCGAATCAAAACTATGTACCAGAAACGCCTAATAGTATAGGATCCCGCTATACAACGACCTTCACCGAGATGCTT
>CAJQZM010037096.1:0-13501 GCA_907164665.1 Colias nastes | reverse complement strand
GGCTGGGGTTGCACAACCGAATCAAATAATTTCTGAAATGTTGATTAAGTGTTGATTATTAACATTGTTTATATTAAGTAACCATAAATCACATTGGAATATTTAATTTCAGTAGTTGATAGACGAAATTGGCACTAGCAATTGTTTACGCAAATGGATTAATTATATATTCAAATGTATAAACATATAAATACATCAGAACTTTTATAGTAATTGATAAAGATAATAAACAACGTGTCAAACATAACATAAGGTCTTCAAAAATCTTTCCATTATCAATTCCGTCAATTACACACAACATTGATAGCATAAGACGTTCGCCATTACGGAATATTATGAAAATAGAGAGGTCAAGGACAGGACGAACGCAAACAAAAATGCATAATAATATAATTAGCTCACCTTCTCTGTGGTTTGAGGACTAGATGGCAAAGAGTCGCTGTTTACAGACTCTGATTTGAGCGAAACCAATGAGCCGATACCGCTAGATTCACTGGATACAGACGGGCTGGGGCTCGTTTGAGACTTTGATAGGCCCGCTATGTCTATGATATGGCTGAAGGAATTGAAATTTTCTGTCTCCAATCCCGATAAAGGTAGTGCAACTGATAATGCCATGTCTGTAAGACAAAAATAACAGTTGAATTTCGTTTACACGTGCATTTAACGCCACTGCGTGCTAATACAGCTATGTTGACAGAATCCAACGCGCCAAATTTTTCCACAATACAGCATTTAATTATCACATTTAACTCTAATCGTTATGAGTATAAAAATAACAACAATAAACACTACATTACAATAAAAACAATAATTACCGAAAAGCGCAATTCCCAAAACGTACAAGCCTCGACGTAGCGAAAAGAGATCGAACATTTACGAAGTGAAGTTGGTTACATTACAATATTATCTCGCGTTTGCGTGTGCGTGATGTAGTTTAGCGGGCGGCAAACGGAAGTTACCAATGTCGGTAAAACAGTTTATTACGCAGCAAACAAAGAAAATTTCAAGTAAATAGTAAAAAGTATTTGTAATGTAGTTTTGATTACTGTTTGAAACAAACCATTTAATTTCATGATAATATTAAAAATTATTAATTGATCTGATAAGAAAAAAATGTAATCTTTGCATGTACGCTAACGCCATCTATTGAAAACAGATAGAACTACAGCTACAACTCTCGTCTGCTCACATCTCTGACATTCCAAGTGAAATCGATGTTCCGTATGAACACGATAGATGGCGCTGTAAAACATAATTATGTTTTGACAATTCAAACCTCGATCTGTGCACCTCATTATTACAGTACATTGTTCTTGTAATATAATTTTACAGGGAAAGCTTGGAAAATATTTGTTTTGAATATAATGGTATCTAATGGGCATTTATAATTAATAATTAATAATTATATTAAACGAAATTATTTCGGTATCATATATTATTATAAGTATTATAAATGAAAAAAATATTAAGATAGGTAGGTAGTTTATTTTCAAATAAGTATTTACTTATTCTAGTGTAGAAACCACATTGAAAGTATATTTTATGTTTTTCTTATTATAATATAATCTATAGTACATATATCGTATACTTTAAAATTTCAACGTACCTACCTACCTAATGGCATCTAATGGACAAAATTATGATTCTTTTTTAAGTGAAGCTTATTTATGCGCGTTGAGAGGAAACATTTGGTATCTTTGAATCTTGCCAAAGAAGTTTCTCTTCTGACACGTCGTGTGCTCGGCACACACGCTCTTTTTTTAACAAAATATTAATAGGTAAGCTTAATGTTGTCAGAACTAAACTAAGATGATGATTTAGATGGGACCACATGGCAGTCAACAGCCTTCAAATAAGTAAAAAAAAAAAAATATTATCAAAATCCATTCACCCAGTCAAAAGTTCTGAGGTAAGAAGCCTGTATCAAACCTGAAAAAAAAAATTAAATCTAGGTACTTTTTTAATTCGGTTAAAAATAAGTTCTGTCACTTGATTGGCATAAACAGAATCTGTGATTTTACTTAGGTAGGTAGTAGACAGTAGTAGGCAGGTATTTATCTATATTGAACTTACTAGCTTTTCGCCTGCAGCTTCGCCCGAGTAGTCAAACTCGCATTTACAATATTAGTAGAGATGTAGGTACCTACTATATGTACTAGTAGGTACACTAAAGATAAAAAATAATAATTTTGTATATAATTTATGTTCATTCAGTTTAAATTAACGTGTTTTTTGTTTCTTGTTGCGCATTGATAAATAAAATTTCCCTAGTCATTCCTTGTTGTTTTCAGATTGGTTCCAACAACCAACATAAATATTTCCTGGAACGTGTTTCAGGATTTTTATCAATTTGTGTTTAATTGTTATTAATAATTTTCTTCAGTTACAAAACTGCACATCACCTAACCATAATAGCTGGCCAACAAAAGGTACTTATGTTCTGCCTGAAACATTTTTGCGACACATAAAGCTAGCAATTCAATTCAATTTATACTTACTACGATCTGAAATATAAAGGTAGGTAAAAGTTAGGTAGGTATGTCGTAGAGGTTTTATACAACAATAAAAATTGCATTTTACTTATCAACATAACTTTTTGATACATATAGCTATAATATTCTAATTAATAAGTAGGTACCTACGTACTTCCCTACCTCATTTTATAATATATATTAGAGGACATTTAGGTAGTTATAAAGTAACTACTTAAATGCCCTCTAGCTTAGATTAATAAATAGTTTATGACCTATTGATATCATCTATTGATTTTTATAGCAATAAAAAACTAATGAAAAAAGTAAAACCTAATGCTCTACATTCTACAAAGCAATTTTAAAATATACATTTTGTAATGTGTTAGGTAAGTTTAGATTTCAATTCACCCACGAAATTGTGTGTTTAGATATTTTTCTAGTACATATTAGAATACCTAGTATCCACATTTTACATTACCTATGAAACAAAAATAAGTAGATACCTATACCTACCTAATGTAAATCTTCCTTTAAATTTATTCGCAGATTGAAAAAAATGCATATTTATTGGTAAAGAAATAAATAAGAAACGATGTTAATAAATACTTTTTTAATAAATGTTTAAGTAGGTATACCTACCTAATATTTTATTTTTACCGGTAGAGCAACCTACATGCAAACAATAATTAACATATTGGGAAATAAAATATCGATAGAAATCTGTTAAATTTAGGAAATATTTTTACTAGTAGGTATACTTAGTTTATGTACCTACCTAATGAAATGGAAATTTCTGGAAATTTTACATAATAATTAATAACTTAGGTAGGTACCTATTATTTAATCCCAAAAGATTCATTTATTAAATTAGTGAAATATGTACATAGTGATAATATAAAAATAAAGATGATGAAATAAAATTACTTACGTAACAATAATTTGGCCTACCTAGTAGGATAACCTTTCCCGCTGTAGGTACCTATATCGCAGCTCTACATAAATTTGCGGCAAAGCAATAAATAAAATTCTATAAGTAGGTACTTTATTTTTAGTTAAGTATTAGTACAAACTACACAGTGAGAAATTGTATACGAATAAATTGAAAAGAAAAGTTATATATAGTAACCTATCTAAGTAGGTAGATAGTACCTAATAGTTAATTATTGATAGATAACAACGAAGCTTAACTAATTAAACTAAAATTCGAAAACTTGGAAGTCATTTTTATTTGGATTGCCTCATCCTCTTTTATTTATTTCATGTTAATTAAGTCAATATAACGTAGATGCACATTTATTATGTAGACAGGTCTGTATAACTTTAAAAATACGAGTCTGTAAAAGTATGCGCCTAAAGTTTATTCTGAAACCTACTTAGACTTTCATATGTCTTCAAAGCGAATATATTAAATAATAAATCGCCATTTTCAGTATGAATTCCTATCTTAATATAATTCCAAGATAGACTCATGCATGTAAAATGTACCTAATCACGTCGGCGAGCATCTCCGAGCGTCATTATGCAAATGTTTGGTACGAGTCAAAGATCGGAAATTCGGTAATTGCTCATCTCGGTGTTCCGATACGCGAATTCTTATTTCGCCACTTAGTCCGTTCAATAAAATAATAATAGTAAACATCCGTGCAAATGGCCGGCGGGCCGAGGGGCCGGCGAGGCGCGCGGGGTGGGCCGCGCGGGGGGGTGGAGTGAGCTTATCGATTCGCGCCCGCGCGACACACTGTATCTATCCTCTCATCGAAGCCCGTTTGCGGGCCTCACAAAGAAAGAGATAGGTTTCGCCGACTTTGATCCTTTTGTTTTTGGGCAGCGTCCGGCGATGCGGGCGGGGGCTGAAAAATGTGAAGGGGCGCTGATTGGCCGGGCGAGCCCCGCCCCCCGCCCGCTCAGCCTCCGCGAGAGCCTCCGGACCTCGTCTCAGTCAGCTTCAGTCTAAGGCCCTCAGTTCAAGGGCGGTTGTCGCAGTGACGATTTGTTTGGGTTCATCTATTTATAAACTAGCAACTTATAATAATACTTTCAACTTTCAAGGACACCACTAAACGCATTTATGACTATGAATATGCCAATCATAATTTATAATATGAATAAATAAATGTGTTTTATTTTTAACAAATCTCTACAGGAGTCCATAAATTTTGCAATCAAGTCTGCACTCCTAATCTATTTCCTTATTCTCTTGATCCACTTATGTAAAGAAGAAAATGTTATGCGATTTGTTTAAATTTGAATACAAGGAAATTGTATGTAAAAAATGAATAATAATAAACAATAGGTATATTTTTAGTTTTTTTCCATACAAAGTCATTTATTTTTTAATGTTAGATTTTTTTGTTCCCTAATTCAGCTCTCCCTATTCGGCACCGACTTCCTGAATAAAAAAATTCAACCGCATTATACCTAATTTACTTTTAAGTTAATTATTATTAAGCAGTCAATTGATAAATAATAACACATCTATTTAGAGATTTCATTTGTACATAGAGATGTAGGTAGAGCGCAAATGCAACTTTCTCTGAATACGTAATGCCTTTGAGCCGTTTGCGTTCTATTATTGTTATATTCTTCCACATACACACAATATAAATTTAATTTTATAACTCAATTTAAATAAAAAAGCAGAAGCGATAAAATAAAAGTATGACAGAAATATTCTCTAGGAATCATAAAATGTGATAATTTTATTTTATAAGAGTAGGTAGTAACTATTATACTAGTAAGAGTAAATATATTAAATTATTTAAATAAAAAAAAAGAAAATATATTATTACGTTTGTATTATAATGGAATGAATTAAGTTATGTTCATATAATATTTGTTTACATCAATATAAATTATATACGCACTAATACAGTTACCTATAATCTGTTTTTCAGGAGCCTATGTTCATATAATTATGACAAAAACATTTTTTGCTCTCATTACAGTCTCTCTGTTTTTCAGGAGCCTGAATATTTTAGCCATACCTATATTTACTGTACCAATCTATATCCTAGTAGGTAGGTATAATGTAGGTATCGGTTGTATCCATAAGTTATTGGTAACTTTATTTTTGTCAAAATTTTGTTTGTAAAAGTTTGTTGTTGTTAATGAATACCTTTGTTAGTACCTATGTAAATGTGTAGATAATGTTGGAAAATTTGTTGTTAAGTAGATTGTTGGGTTATTTTGAGTGGGATATTTGCTTGACAATACATTTTTTTTTAAATATCTATCTTTTAATAGTGATCACAAATTATAATGCACTGATTAAAATAGTAATTTAGAAACAATTAAATAATTTCCAAGCTATTTATTATTTGAGAATTAATTAAATAATGCCAAAAATTGGCGAAAAATTCAAAGAATGGAAATATTCATTTACAATAGGTATCTACATAAAAAAGTTCCACAAGTTATAGATAGTAAAATATCACTGTCTTCTTAGCTGTTGGAAATTGTTACGTAGGTAATATTTCACAGCCATAATAATAAGCAAGTGTATCGACTGTGTTATACAACGTTAGGATGACATTTAAACTGGCTAGGCATATCGAATGTTTCAGGCTGTGTGATAACAAACGGGCCCCGGTGTCGCGTCGATCATTCCTCGCTTCGATGAAACGGTGTCTTTCCACGGAATTTGTAGATACGGTCCTGGAGTCGGTGCGAAACGCGGCGTTTTTGGAATGTAGAAGTTAATGTAGGGGAGACCGAGGGGAGTTGAAACAATTTTCACGTTTTGTTTAATATAACTCATACTATTATCAGAAATCTTATGGTACTGGTACCAATCGATAGGTTACTCTATACACTTGCGAATGGTTAGCGTAAATAAACGGTAAGCGTTAAAAATGGTGGTGAAAAATTGACTTAATCGTAACAAGTCAACTTGTTTCAATTCCCCTCATACCGAGGTAAGATGAAACAGAGGTCGAGGAGAGTTGAAACATTATGATTCTGGGGAGTAATAGGAGCTGCAAAATAAAAATGATGATTTGATTCAAAGGTTTTAATTAAAACTTATATTTTCAAGTAATCAACGACCTTTATAAGCAATATTTTAATGACATATCAGTCAAGTACGTCTAATACAAATAATAAACACCAAAATTAATAAAATTTGACATGCGTAACATCAGTTATAATCAGTCGAATCAACAAAATGTTTTACATTTTTATAAAACTAAATCTTTGAAATAAAATAGTTAATAATCAGTCGTTTTTTAAGTATTACAATCAGTACCTACTATAAACTATTTAAGGAACAATAATCTAAAAAATGTCAAAGACAAAGTTCTCCACCAGCACAAGCTTCATGAGCCCACAATTGGCATTTCAGACATTGAGCCCACTTTTCTTTGGATCTGTTATTTGAATAATATGATTCCATACAGCAAATGCAGCAGGATTCCTCTTCTTCTTCATCACTATCTTCTTTTCTTGACAACCTTACCTTTTTTAGTTTTACAGCCTGGTTTTGATCTTTTTCTTGCTTTAATTCCTCTAGTAGGCATGCTTAAACAAATAAACACATTAAATTAACAATAAAATCCTATAATCTTCGTACTTTTTAGCTATAGTCAGATATTAAATTGAAAACAAGGAGAGTTGAAACAGTCTGTTTCAAATCACCTCGGTGAGAAAAATCCTCCCAATTTTTATTCAAATCACGATCAAGCAGTAAATACACAGAAATCAAATTTACCAAGTATATTTCAAGAATCTATAGATAATAAGTTTTTAAAACGTATATAACTCAACCCAAAAAACAAAACTGATATTAAAGTACAAGCATCGTAAAAAATCATGAAATACTTACTTTTTGCGATTTTCGGCACATGTCATTAAGAACTACACAACTGCACAAATGACGCCACCGACGTGAACTGACGCGATAGCTGGTGGCGGGAGGTGGTTAAAAAAGACGTTGCTAGATCGCTAAAGGTTTTCGAGAAATCGGGACTGTTTCAACTCACCTCTGTTTCAAAACCCCTCGGTCTCCCCTAATATTGGAATCGTAGATGAATACCGAATACCTACGTCACTTGCTTTACAAATGAAATTATTTTTCTGACTATCAAAATTTGTTCAAACTAAGTAGGTAAGCTTCTAATATTTATATCAATATCACAAACCCATATCTCCAATCTCTCAATTAAACATTAAAATCATTATAATTTATAATGTACCTATTACATTGTATCCTAAGTAGGTACCTACTCTACCTAAATAAGATTGTAGAGACAAGGCTATTTATGTAAAAATAAATAATATATGGACGTAAGCTATTTTTTTAGCTGTCGAAAAACTCTTAAACTTGTACCGTTGTATTTCGCGTCTATTGTTTTATATGTTTATGACGTAGGCTGTACGGTCACTGATCGACTTCGGTTCCGTGTTTGTTCACTCTGAGTTGTGAGTCGTGACAGAGTGACAGGTAAATGAACGCGACCATTCGAGACTGCGACATGTCAATATGATGATATACCTATCTCAATGTACGCGATAAAATGTACCCTTTTGTGTCGCAATAGGATTTAAAATGCAATACAGTGAAGAATACGCGTATATCAAACCGTTCTATGATTTCTGACTGAGATTGATTTGTCCATTTTGTTTCGTAGTTCCGGAACGAAAATGCAATCGTTTTCACACAAAAAGAAACATAAGCGGAGTCAGAAATATGGAACTGCAAATTTGAATGTATAATCTTAACGTTGTTAACGTGTAAGGGTATATTTACCTTGTTTCCCTAAGCGACGAAATATTTAAATAGATATCCACGATCCATCCATGGCTATCTTTAGATAAAACGCCCCAATTCACATGCGTGAGCTGTGTGATGGATGAGTCCGACGATCAGTCCCTTGCCCCCCCTCCCTCCGAAATTTGCCTTCCTCACCCCCTCGCCGACAACAACCCGGCCTAAGTCCTGTAGGTGATCCATTACGCTGGCATTTTTGCGTAATCCTCGTTTATAAATATGAAATTGAAGGAAGACCTAGTGATGCTTAATCGACTGGAGGTCGGGGTCATCCCGTCCCTCTGTTGCGAATAATTTATGGCCTGCGGAAAAAATATTGAAAAAATCGTGTCATTTATACCTCCTTCAGCGAGTGAACGATGAACGATCGAACGATTACTGAAAACAAACGTTTCAGATTACCGCAACGGCAAGGGGCAGTTAATCGGGATGCAAATGATAGTAATTGTAATCAATATATTGTGCAGTGATTATATACACGAGGTATGCTCTGATTATAGATAATTATAGTTGGGGGAGGTTGGGGCTGATGAGCGATTTGGGTATTATTTGCGCTTTATTTGGGTATTTAATGCGCTCGAGTGACGACGCAGATATACGTCGGGTTATACAGCGTGTCCCCTGAGGGCTTCACCCTTCGACTGCGCACCGCGGACATTGATTTAGTAATGTTAACAGGGAGCGAATTTAAATATTTTAATAGCTGATTATTTCAAATGATTTGGATTGTAAATTTACTTATCTGGTTATCGAATTAAGAAGAAAAGTACACATGTATATGTATATTACATCCTATTGCATTACACATGCAGTCTTTAGTGCAATGTTCTAAAATTTTTATATTTTACTATATGTACATACTTCAGCATTATTATACATTTACTTGTTTACAAAAGTATTAGAAGTTAGTTAATAAATTAATTACTAATTTACCTACTACCGCATACTATGCAGGAATAAGCGTGTAAAGAATTATGTCAAAGAAAAAACCGCAAAACGTATTTTTGTATTTTTAGAGCCTCATAACTTTTCTTTAACTATCATGATATTAAATATTAATAATTAAACACAAGTATGTAGGTATCATATTACTTTCCAAATGCAACACAATCACCTAACGCTTATATACCATAACGATAAATATAAATTAGTCTATACATAATTGCGAACACAATACTCTGATACTGTATCCCACCCGACCTGAGGCGCATAACAATCAAATTTCCACACGAACGGTCTCATAACAATATCCGACACTAATAAAGGTCTTAATCCTTTGAGCTGTACAATATTGTGTACTCTAATTGGCATTAAAGTCTGTTGAAAGAATTGAGGTAACCCCAAACAGGCGCTTATCACCACATCACCGAACCCTTGTTGCATCACAGATATAAAATATCGCCCCCAGGTATTAACCACTACACACCGCATAACCTATTTTATTTTATGAATTTCAATGTTTATGTGGCTTTAATGTGTAAATGGATTGTTTCCATTTGTATTGTATTTAAATATTTCTTACTTGTATAAATAAATGTATAATCATTTTTGTAGATACTGAAATTCAGCGAATTCAACTTTATACGTAACTTATTTTGCTTGTTGCAAAAATGCACGAAGAAAATCATTGACATTAAAATCAATTAACAGTATGTTCAGGATTTTTTTCGAGAAATGGAAAAAACAAGTCATTAAATACAAAAAGCTCTTATCCAGCGCACTGATAATATATTACGACATGAAGTTTCATAGCTTTTACTAAGCTTTTTCAAAGCTTTAACTAAACGTTTATATTATGTAATCGTCAAAAAGCTCCAAAGACACGTTTAATATAAGTACAGTAATCAAAAACAATCACTGTTACCTCTAACAATGTAGTAAATAGATAAAAAAGCTCCGATTTTGAAGTGATTGCGTTATAGCATTGTATTGTGGTAGGGAATTGGCGTAATCTTCATAATTGTTTGCGATGTAGGTACTCGCTCCACTGCGCGTTTCGTAGCAACGCATAAATTGGGCTCGATCGCTTTGTTTGCTAAGATGTACATAATTCTCCAATAAATATATTCAATATTATGGAGATAGAATTGTTTTGGTATTAACTCTTGAAGACGCCAATTAAGGGTTTTTGAGTGTTACAATTTTCCTTGCTGACTCTATAAAAACTCTACTATTGAAATTCTAAATTCGTAGATTGAAGTACATATTTTATAAACAAATTTAAACTACGTTTAGTATCAAGCTTAGTAATACAATATATCATTTACGAACTATCATTTTCCGTTCTTACTAAGAGCATATAGTTACGAATAATTTTTTTTGTACAATGAGTGAAATACATTCAATTGTTCACAAAATGCATTTGTATGTAATAAACAAGACAATGGATAAACGTAATACATATTTTATTTAATATTCCAAAACAATTTCTTACATAAACTCACATTCATCAAAACATTAATCTGAGATGATGGATCGTCAATACATTTCGCCCCAAACATGGTTTTTTAACAAGTGCTGATTTCTCACGATGCCGCTATAAAACAGTATAGTTAATTAATTGCATTATTTCGTGTTAGATAAATATTAATGGTTAACTATTAGGGGATGCTGCACCCTTCTAATTATTTACAGAGATCGTTTGTTATATTGTAATGGTTATATGAGTTATTGGATTAATTATCGCTATGATTGCGAGCGAAATTGGCAACGAAATTTTACGTTTTTGTCTGTAAGATATTTGAAGTACGATTTAATTTATCTATGATTGAATTATTTATTCAAAATAACCAACCTTTAACCAATAAAATATTTTGTTATTGGGATATATTTTTGCTACATTTACCGAGATCGTAGATTGTTTAAACAGATCAAAACAAAAAGAAGTTTTACACATACAATACACTTCGTTATTTAACCCGTTTATACGTAACATTTACCAGTGTACCCGAACGTGACCATTGGAAAGAAGCAAACTAATCTTTTGTTTAGCTTAAACTGATTGTCGTAGAACGATGTAGCAGTCCCCAAGGGGCCTGGCGAGCCGCTGTCCGGGGCGCAGTATTTCACGAGCGGCTGCCCGTCTGACCTTTCCGACTCCGGGGACCGAAATGCCATCATGTTTTCATTTTTTCTGCAACGCTCACTCGACGACACTCGATTAATTTTTCACGGTACGCTTGTCAAAATGTGATTTAATATCGCACGCAAGGGTTGACCGTGCTTTGACGTACGATGCGTGCAGTGTGCACGTCTAGCTGGCTAGCTGCAGTGGCTACGTTTTCGTTGCGAACAACCGATTCTTTTGATAGTGTAGACTGTGGATAATAGTGAATGAATTCGCATTTATGATTTTCGGTTACGAGTGGCATTATCAATAACGCCAAAAATAGGTACCGCAATTTCCAATTTGCCGCGTCACTCCGGATTCCAATAGGAAGCGGGGATAAATGGAGTCACATTCCAATATGTCACGAGCGGGGTTCGACCATTTCGCTTTTCGGCATTCGGCATTCGCGGTTTCAGATATTCGCACCGAGGTACATTCGTGGAATAGTGCCCGCGCATTCCGAATCCACACCCTAATGAGATCCTAACGCTCAATACACACCGTAATTGCTTTCTCACTTGCTAATTTTATGAGCTAATTTTTTTGGTCTGATTGGGAAGTTTTTGTAGTACCTACTATTGTGCTGTATTGGAATCTTCTATAACTTTATTGATTATATTATCTCTGATGTACAATATTTTAATATTCATTGCAATATGTATAACAAACTGATCACGTAAGTGATCATTTTGATAAATATGTAAGTTTTTCGCGCAAGCTTTTAATTTTAAATTTCCTATACTCTACAATTCATTCCTCGATTTTCCAATGTAATTCCACTCATACCGTATTCAGCGCACTCATATCAATCTTTTACAAAACACAGACTAAATAAGGTGAAAGGCCCTACGCGACCCTTTCAGGGCCGCATTAGGCAGGCTACACACGAGCGGCATGCATGTCACGTCAATCGTTATTGCCTGTATATCGCCGCCATTGCCCGAACTGATTTGAAATATTTTCACGGAATCACTTATACGCCTCGCAAGCACGTTAAAAGGAGGTGTACGCAGTGCCTTAATATAGAAATGTAATTTGCATTGTTTTGGTATTCATGTGTAGTGCCTCATATTTCTTCAAATGTGTGACTCTACATTGCATACCTCTTGTATAAGTTACTTTATGACACGATCTTTAACATAGAACATTTCAGCTATCTTGTTTTTCCCACTGTCTTATAATGTTATGAAGATCTAATTAGAGTTTAATGTTCTTCATAAATATATGAATCGAATTGTCACATCCGGTATAGACTTTTACACAATGAGACAACTTTTCGAGTTCCAACCTATGTATACCTCCTATTCCCTACCTAATTTTGTTATTGTTTTGTTTTAAAGTCACCAATATATAAACAAACAATTTCCATTCATCTATCTATAGCCTCTACTCTTCTATACCATTTTTAACTTTTATCTACGGTATTATAGTGTCAAATTCAGTAAGGTGTATGTATTCGTGTCGCGTACGATCTAATGGGGTTACGATTCGTACCGGCACTTGTAGCAATCAGACCTCGCGTATTACATGTGCCCTTGGAGTGTAGGTGTGTATGCTTTCTTACGATGTTAATGGTTGTATGTATTGTTTTAAGTGAATGATTTTCAGTAGCTTCTTTAAGGCGTTTATATTTAATCAACGCTGGAATATTATGTGAAATTATTAGATTGAGTTGTTTGTAAGGGGAAGAAAAAAAATATAGTCCCCACCGGGAATCTAAATCTAAGCTAAGTAATGTACAAATGCGGTCATATTAATATCAAATTTTACTATCATTTCATTTGTTTTTTTTGCATTTATTTCGAGGTTATTTATCAAAAATATTAAATAAATTAAAATAATTCTTTAACCATTGTACACAAACGTGAAATAATTAAAATCCGTATCCGTGACAAATCCGAAAATATCATAAATGATTTAGGCGTAAATCAGAGAGCAGATGGCAACCGCGGGAGTCCTGTAGATTGGCGCGAAATACCTACAAAACTGTCATCGTTAAAAAATCGATTAAATCTTACGCAAGCCGACAGAGCCTTGAGCAGCTGTGCGCGTGCGCATCACCTGTCCCACGTGGCAAGAGATAATAGCGATCACAAAGCAACCGAAAACTCCTATTGTTATGGTCCTCACGCGCTTTGATTTTAAGAAAAT
>CAJQZM010037092.1:12687-49874 GCA_907164665.1 Colias nastes | reverse complement strand
GCTGCGGGAGCAGCCGGGGCGGGGGCTGGAGCTGCACCCGCTGCTGCTTGTAGAGGCGTATCTATCCCTGGCACAGGAGCAACCGGCGGCGGGAAGGCAAAAGCTTGCGGTGGCTTCCTCGCCACATTGTACCCGAGAACATCAGCCAATCCTCTGAACACGATATCGCCAAATGTCCGTTTCTTCCGCACGATAGGTTCGTGGTCTCCATCGGTGAGGGTGTCGTTGCCGTCGCCCAGGACGATGTCAGCGGCGTCGGCGATGGTCTCGTTGACGGCGTCGGCGATGGCGAGCGTCTGGTTGGCGGTGTCGGCGATGACGAAGACGTCGGCGGCGCGGGCGGCCGCCAGCAGCGTGAGCAGGAGCAGCGCGCGCGGCATCGCGGCATGCCAACTAGTGGCGCGCGGGACACAGTTCGAGCACTTTTGTGCGCACCGCAGTTGCTTAAGGCCCGTCACGGATGGCTGCGCCCGCCCTGCCTTAACTATCACAACATTTCTCGCAGTTGTACATTTCTTTGTGCATTTGTAATGTTAATTACGTGGAGACGGAAATAAATAACCTGTTACTGCAAAGCAATAATGTCTATTATGTTTCATTTGTTACTTAAACCATACCATAGAATGTTTCGATTCAATAAAATATCTTGTACCGCATTGTCCGATGTGTCATTGATCTTATATAAATGAATTTATCTTGTACCACTATAACTCCATACAGGCATACTAAGTTGTTTATTTTCTTCTCAATACAATAAGACATTATATTATTGTGCTTTAAAATAGCATACTTAAGGCACAAAAGCACAACATTTTTTCAGTTGACAATGGTTAAAAGATCGAATTCTTACACACACACTCCCATAATATCGTCTTTATCAGACCAACATATTTTCAGCAGGACTGAAAAGTCCAACATAATATAAGTTACACAACATATAGAGCTTAGACATAGAGTATCCACGTGTCATATGTACCTAACCTGACCTGTTTGTAGAATAAAAAGGATATGTCATGTTGTCAGGAGCAGAGCATTATTTTCTCGCCTCCCATACAACTTATTTTTAACCGTGGCCGTGGTTTCTGATACATTTTCATCGCTCACGTACGTTGTTAAGTTTGAAAGTTTTTAGAACCATAATCGAGCAATATCAGAGGAAGTATCTATATTTGACATTAATATTTTTAGTTCAAGGTGCTGTATGAAACCACAACTAATTAGGGGCCCCGTTTCTAGAAAGATCTGAACTTGGCAATGATAGATTTAGGCGGACTATACACGAGCGGTAGTTGAAATGGTGTGAGTCGAAACCTGGTCTTGAAACAATTGCAGATATTTCACAAAAGACCACCAAACTACGCAAAGTTAGCACTTAAAATACTTGTTTACTGATACTGGATAAACACTTTCTTCATACACAGCACATATTATCATACATAGGTAACTATCGCTAAATTCAGGGAAAAACTACCTACTAGATTTGAGAATACGGCTCACATCAGACATATCTTCTTCTTCTTCTTTTTTTCAAATGGCAACTTCCACATGAGACATATTCATCTCAGTAAATTAACGTTATTACTAATATAGTAGCGATGAGACTGCTCGTGGCTAACTTGACTTAACGAATAGAAACCGAAAAATGTGATTAGTGGAAGCCGTAGTGTGTAATTGTATCTAATTTGCTTAATTTTGTACTTGTCACGTTGCATAAATTTAGAACTAATAATACAAAGATTTTCATCACGTTATTCGAATCTACGTTTTTATATTTTGTTCCTTGAAAATATGTTGGTAAATTATTTGATGCAAGAACGGTGAATATTTAAGATACAAGATAACTGCATCCCTGCTCAGCCAGATGAATGAAAATACATTATTTTTATTTTAGATTAAATAATAATTAGTTAATACATGACAAAAAATACTTTGTTCATTTTAAGAAATATTTATTATCTCATTACAATTTATGCCATGATGTCCGGCACAATAATTGAAGCATATTGCACGCGATAGAGCTACGACAAATGTATTTATGTTACTGTTAACATAATATTATATATTTAAATAGGATATTAAGTAATAAACCTATAGGTTGTATACGTAGTATATTATTATTAGTCTGTGCTATAGGTAATACCTACTTATAGTTACGTCTTATGAAACTACATTGTAAGTGCTTGCATCTGGTTGAGACTGGCCTAAGAATACATATATGTAAGTAATAGTACAACTTTCTGCTTACATATTATACATTTTTAAATGGTAAAATTTTGGTATATTTGAAATTTCTTGCGCCTACAGAATGAAAACGGCAAAATAGTGGCAATTCGTCGAAACGAATACATAATATAACATCTTTACCAATATTATTGAAATTTCGAGTACAATGAATATGCTATCTAACGAAATTTTACTCAAATCGCTTCAGTATTTTTTATGAAACAAGCAACAAACGAATAGTCTTTAAATTCAATTTTTAAATAAACATGGATGATATTATAACTCCTGTGACGAATATGATTCTGATATAATCGAACCATGTCAAGTGGCACTTGAATTTTCAAAATTACCCTACATTTTCAATGACCATGCATTTGTAATACATACCAACCAGGTATGTATTAAATTATCTGTAGCTGTTTGGATATAGCCATCGTAATCACCAATGGCCCTGACTGCGTTTGTTTCAAAGTTTGAAACTAGATGGCGTTGCCTTGTTAGTATGTATTTCTAATTCAAGTTGAACAAATTGATTGCTATGCCGATTTTGATGAGATTTCATTGTTACATTTCAATTTGATTCCGTTAAAAGACATAAGAATGAAAACGGTACCACTTTCTCAAGTCGCTTTCTCTGTCCCTATATCCCCATGGATGCTTGAAATCTTTGAAACTACGCAACGGATTTTGATTTGGATAAGATTTTAGTATATAATTTATTAGGCTTTTGACAAAGCGGGCGAAGCTGCGGTTGGTTCCGTATCATGATGCGATCCTCGATACCAGTCATGCGCTTGTGAGGAAATTTCCCACATGACAATTTTTATTCATAACAGGATATTGGCTGCAAAGCCTTTATATTTTCTTGGAAATTGCACAACAAAGTAACTATTCTGAATTTATTCTTTATTTTATTTTATTTTCGTGAGATTTAAATGTTTTAGTATGGGTATATAAAGTTTATAAAAAGACGTGTGGCACTCGGGGACTGCCGCGGTAAAGCTATTGCATAGCATGCCTTCAAGCCACACCTCCGAGCCCGTCGGAGTGGGGAGCGTGAGGTTTTTCGTTACGGATTTTCTCGATTCGGTCCCCGCGCTCAAGGCCCGCGATAGAAGCTATGCAATAGCTTAATATGTGTAAGTAGGTACATATAGGATAATAGGATAAATATTCCTGAAACGAATGTAACGTTTTTCATTATATATTTTGTTCTCAATAGTAGGTTCATATAAAATAAGGATATTATAAAAAGTCGCATTTTTATTCTTATTTAGATAGTAAACGAACTAGAACAGTGAAACGAAAGGTGTGATTGTATGATAAATGAGTATTTTTCCGCGTTTTATTGGATAAAGCTTGGATTAGAACATTGTGTGTAATGGAAATTAATCATGGTTGTCAATCGTGTTCCGGTCACCTTCGATAGATGGTGCCACTTGACTACGGTTGCTTTTTTATAATATAAAAATAAATAATAATTATTCAAGAAATATCGAATAGTTTTACAACATCAAATGATGTAATTTGATTGTATACTTCAAAATATAATATTAGATTCTTACGTATGTACTCAGTTATGTCTAGCCTCCATATAGGTAGATATATACCCCAGATAAAATATAACACTATACATATTAGTAAATATAGTTGATACTAATTATGATAAAAGATTTTCGATGTATAAATATTATAATCTTATTGTTAATGTGTAAAATGAAATAACAAATATCCTTGCGTAGAAAGCTGAAGAGAGGTTGAGGAAAATCAAACAACCATTCTGATAATACCATTTTTATTTATGTAACAGTTGTTTTTGTCAGGTACAATTTCACTAAACAAACTCAGTAGTTACAGATTGAATTTCACGGCGAATATCAATAGTTCTGTGATGGTGTCACGACAAGGAGACACGTCGCCGCCATGCTTTCTAGTGACATCGGGACTAATTCGCTAATCGATTCCCTGACCAGGCCACTGATAATATAATAAATATATAATAATACTAGCCGCTCGTCCCTGCTGCGCTCGAGTTGGTCCTGGATGAAAAAAATAAAGAAAATATGTTCCTATGACACCAAGGAATAATGAGGCTTTCTGCTGGTGAAAGAATTTTTGAAATCGGCCCAGTAGCTTATGTATAAAATATAAACATACATACAAAAACAAAAATGTTTCCTGTTTATAATATTAGTTTAGTTACGAAGGCTGTGTGTATGAGTTATATCACAATGAGTTACTCTGTTTAGCATGGTTTAGAGTTTAGACTTTAGCTGTTAAGAAAGTGATTGATTTTTCTACGAATGATGAGAAATCTCTGCGTCAGGAAGCAGCTTATTTACTCTGTGACTCTTAATACACGATACATGGATGTATAACAGAAACCTATACATACCTATTACATTTTAAAAACGTGCTCGTTAAGAAATAATACCTAGCAATAAATTGCAATTATCTAATTACATACTTCTGTATTAATTTTTGTCTGGCGAGAGTCTTTAGGAAAACGGTAGGTAAATATAATAAATGAGCTTTAGAGGATTCGTAGATATTTATTTTAATTTTTAAAAATTTGCTCAATATGTTTGCAATAAGCCCCGACTTTCACATTTCAACGTTTACTTTAAGATTTTATTGCTTATCCAGTGAGAGTTACCAAATATGATTATTAAAAAAATTGAAAGCTGCTATTTAAACTTATAATGTCTGTTTTCAAAAGTAAAAAGTATCAAAAAGTTTACTTTCAATAAACACAGAGCACAGCGTGTGAGTCTTTAGGATGGGATTAAAATTATTCGAGACTAGCCGCGCCGCGCGGTTTCACCCGCGTGGCTCCCCTCCTGTTAATATTAGTATGATGATTATATAGCCTATAGCCTTCCTTGATAAATGGGCTATCTAACACTGAAAGAATTTTTCAAATCGGACCAGTAGTTCCTGAGATTAGCGCGTTCAAACAAACAAACAAACAAACAATCAAACTCTTCAGCTTTATAATATTAGTATAGATTAGCTGGTATAAACAAACAACAATTTAATATGATTTTATGCATTCCAAATCTTTAATGCTAAAATTACTTTGTCATAAGGTTTGTAACATAGAAATAATTTACGATAACTTTCCGCCCATGAGCTTCGCCCGGGATTTGAGATGTTTCACCGTTGCACCTGGTATCTAATCAGTGTTTGTACACATCCTTCACCACTCTCTAGCCTCATAACTATACTACACTATACATGCAATGTGAAAGAAGAAAGAAAATACTCCAACTCAATTTCATATTGGCTATGTTTAACCATGACTACCATTCTACCAACCCACCTATAAAGTTCCACTACTAACAGCCTATTGAGTAATTTTTGTAAAATAAACAAATAATCAAGGATTCTTGATAATAAATAATAGATAGGTGTAATAGTAGGGGAGCCCAGGATGCTAAATGTGGATTTACTCGAGCGTCACGGGAACCTATTAGAATTGGTAGATTAGACCATAGCGAGAAAAAAAGGTCCTATAATGTTTTCATTTTTAGCGGTGGGGAAGGGTTTTTTGATTTTTTTTAATTTAAAAAAGAAAAAAATTGGCTTGGAAATACTCAAGCGCGTTAGATATTGATATTTTGCATGCTCCAGGACGTCACTGAAAAAAAGTATACGTTAATCTGACGATTTAAGTGGCGATTTAATCGCTATGAAGAAAGGGTAAAAAATTAAAGTAATATTATTCGAGCGCGTCAGATTAATATATGGGGGGGTTAATTACAATATAAGAAGTCCCCATTTCGCTAATCTGACGATTCGAGCTCAACCTTAGGGAATTATGGATTATTCAAATTTTCCAGCGGGGCCCCTGAGCGCACCCACCAACCATAACTGCTCATATTGACTAGAGGTACTAATGAATAGCTAAGGTACCGTCCCTTATAGTAATCTGACGCGCTCGAGTAAATCCCAAAATCCCCTCTTGGGCTCCCCTACTATAAGACAATGCTCAGTGACATTGACGATAATCGCGTGATCCCAGCTAATTAGTGCTCATTGAAATTACAAGTGTTCTGTGTTCTGTTACACATGGCAAATTGCAATCGTTGACGTGGCATTGTTTGCATTTACTATTTTTTTAATTATATTGCGTTTGTAATTATATACTTCGCGAACAAATGATGTTTAATAGACTTAGAATAAACTTAAAGAACATACATTTATCTAAAGTTAGTATACTGCCCATCTAAATCAAACAAACAATACAAATAAATTTTATAAAGCTGAAGAGTTGAACGCGCTAATCTCAGGAACTAAGGGTCCGATTTCAAAAATAACTGACTCCTCAGTTGGTTCATTTATCGAGGAAGGTTAGATATATTAGACAAAAAGGAGCTGATACCTACCTACGTTATATGATATGTACATACATATCCTATGTTATATGATATATAACAACTAGGGCATATTATTATTTTGCATAGGTACTACATGCCCAATGTGCCTCTTTTTGTCCGATTTAAACTCATAAACTAAAAGAACAATGTGACAGTAAAGCACTTATTAAAACTTTGGAACATAATACACACAAGTATATAAAGTATTTTTCGTATGATGTGAGAAAATATTAAAACAAAACATTTTTTGTGGTCATGGGAACCCACAAACATCGGGGAGTGAATTCACCCGCATTATTGCCTGTCTATTATCTAATAAAACAATAAGTTATTGAGACATTAAATCTAATTGCCACCTTAAGAAGCCCTTTTTATTTATAAGAGTCATAAGTCATAACATTTCATCAGTTACAATCTATTTTTAACGAATAGGACTTTCTTTCGATGATTTTTAAGTGTTTGTTTTTAAACCGGTTCAAAAGGAAGTATTAATATTAGAGACAAGAGAGGAAGTAAGCGTTTTATCTAACGGTGTGATAGACGCACGACATTTTACCGCTACAAGGGGTAAGGTTTTGGCGCCACAAATTCATTAACAAATAATCTGGTGCTAATGATACATAATATTATAAGAACACTTTCTACGATGATGCAGTACGATATACAACATTGGAGAACTGATTGAAAACATAAGAAATGCGAATGACTCTTAAATTTGTTGTAGAGATCGTTAAGAAGATAGGTATATTATGATATATAAATAGAGATTATGCCATTTTTTACTATTTTTGTACTGAGTAAAGCAACATTCTAAATTAAGGAGAATTGTTCGCAATTCTTATTTTTTTATTTTAATTGGGTGAATCAAGGAAAAATATAATGTACATGTACATTCTCTTAGTAAGTACATATACAAATTTTGAAACGATAGCATACACACAGAGCGCAAAACGACGCGAAATAATAAGCAAAAGTGATCAACTTTCATTGGATGATAAATAGTTCGGTAATGAATGTTTTGTGGGTCAGCAGTCAGCAGTGAGCCGGTGAGCCGCTCCGCACGAGCTAAGCGCTTTTTAATTCATTGCAGAGGTATGCGGATGCGTTTTCACTCATCTTTCATATTAATTATCATTTTGGGAATATAAAAATAATATGTAGATTTGATGGTGTGAGGGGTCTGGATTTTCGCATGAGAGTAAGGTAAGGTATTAGGAGGTAAGGTTATTCAATGCTTTAAAATAAAATAAAAAAGTATAAGTTTATCAGTTATGTTGATTTTATAGATAAATATTCTTAGCATACCATTGACTGACTAATAAGCAGACTAAGCAAATTAACGAATATAATTTATATATTATATCATAATATGATCACTAAGAAATTAGAAAAAAACTTTGGAATAATACCTACACCATAATACGAAAACAACGAGGTTCCTATATACACCGACATAATATATCCGGTTATATTTTTCAACGTATAAAATAAAGCTTTGCGAATTGAGAAATTATATTTCGTCATGCAATGAATGAAGCTGCCTCAAAACGAACCGGTTGAACTTTTATGAAGCCGGTTAAAAATGGGGTAAAGCTGCGGTTCCTTATCAATTACCATAAAGCAAGCCTTCCTTATCACATGTTTGTTCATCTCAATTCTCAACATAGCTTTCCGCCGGGACCGGTTTCTGAGATAACTTATTTAATGTTTTATTAGAACTGGTATTAGATTTAGCGCAATTTACATATTAGAATTGATAGTGAACTAGATTCATCTATGTGTGAGATCAAGAGGTTGCGTCCTTTCGGCGGAAGCAAAATCTAAGGCACTTTACACAGTATTTACTTTAGTCTGAGCTTAAATTATAGCTTGAGTTAGGTACCTATAATGTCAGTTCACCATATTACATGTTGCTACTATTTTCACATTTTCACGATTATTATGGAAAAATATACTGTCGGACAAATTGTACTTGATTTATTTACCTACCCATTCCTAAATTAGATTAAAGCATAAAAATCAGTATACAACACCTGGTTTTGCAATAAAGAAATTGTTCTTATCATTCCTGACGCTACACACGTCAACACGTGAAGGCATCACTGAAAACACGTGAAAATCCAATTATTCACGTTTCTGGTGTCGAATATCAATGGCCTATATGTAAATACATATTTTAGTTATAATAAATAATGCAAATACTAGGCTCTAAACGTTAAGTTTGAGACACTTTACGAAATATAAATACTATACGAAACCTGTCGAAAACTGAGTACTTATTGAAGATTTCCTGCACAGACCTCATGATTTATTTATTTGCATTAGTGTTATAATAAAAGTTTATTTCTTCACTTATGTAGAACTTGATTTGTTTGTTTAAATAATTACACATATAACATCCTGTTTGAAATGAATTCATGAAATTCAATAATAGGTTTGCCATTTGCCATTAAATATAAAAATATTTTTTCCTTTACTTTTTTACACACTGCTATTCCTATTTTTATATATGTGAATTGTTTAAATACTACTATTACGGAGAGTGGAGACGTTACAAGCTACCATTATTCTACTTATAATAAATCAAGATGGCTTTCACGAGTGAAACCGTTTTGACCAGTGGTTATCTCAGACCTTTTATTATTGTGCTAACTGCTTATAAACAGTCGTTTACATTGTTACTGTTATTTCTGAATTTAATGGTAACGTGGAATCACTATTTCTGGGAAAAGAAAATCGCGTTCAATTTAGTTCTTATGAAATGATTCTAACGTTCACTCACCTTTCTCCGTATGTCTAATTTGCGAATTTCAAGTGCTAAGTGTTTTAGCCAAGTGTTTATTTTGTGGGTTTATTGTTTAATAAGCCCACAAAATAAACACTTATTTATTTATTGCAAAACACATGTAAATAGGTTTTAAAATATTATAATTTTATGTGTTCGTCAGATGTACTTGACATGCAAATTTTGCATTAAAATAACGAATACATAATAAAACATAATATAGATTTCTGTAGGTTGCTTTCGACCGGTTTTGGTAATTCTATTTTGATTTTATAATGAGGTTTATTGATTGACTAAAATGACTAAAAACTAGAAATGATTCGTTTTATCATTTAGGTAATAAGTTTAAGCGTACAACTTTCGCTTTCGAAGTTACGTTCAGTTTCAGGAAAGTTCGCTTTATTATGATTAGGTATGCCAAAAACGTATTTTTATTACTGCTCAGAATAAATTAGTAGAATGGCCTTGGTGTTATAAAAATTATATAACTATGTTAATAGATAATTAAATAGGTGGCTTACGGTGGCTTTTGTTGCCTATAAAGTTAAATGTAAATAAAATTGCCTGTAAACCCTTGTACAATATTATATTGTTCGTTAAAGTACGGAATACGAATTATTGAAAAAATGAAAAATATATTTATTAGAAAAACGCAACGTATAATCAACGCTGATAGCAACACGTTCAAAAGATAATATAAGATACATAAGTTGAACTATGAGCAAATACGCTACCTACCGATTCCTTGCCCTTTCGAAGTGAAAGCTAAAAAAATAATGTCTTAATAAATTTATATTTTATACGTAATGTATGTCACACGCTTTAACGTGAAGTAAACTTGTAGGTTGTATACGTAACACGCATAATATGGACAATGGGACTGATACGTATTTGGAATAAATAAATCATATTACGCAAGCGCTTTTCCTTTATTAAGACATTATAAACGTACGCTTAATATTTTAGATATTATTTCAAGCAATTAAAAAATGAATTTCATTTTGGTAAATATATCTACCCAATTTCGTTCATCTATTTTTTTAGTTCTATTTTTTGAAGACATGCAGCAGGCTACTAATAAAAATTATGTAAAAAATTCAACTGAATAAGGAAGGAAACTTGCGCTTAAAATGTCTACTAATTTTCACAAGAAAGAAATTTGCAGCTCTACTTTTTATCTTTTTACGAACACGACACAACCTATTATGTTTCTAAAATAACATATTACACAACAAAGCGTTTTTGCGCTCGTTATTTCACTTTCGACAATATTGCTCACAAATTATGTGTTTGTGCACAATGGATAACAACAAAAAAAGTTTAAAGTTCACACACGCTATGTTTCTCTTATATTTAGAGACTTGTATACCTAATAATCGACAACATTCATCTATGAATACAAAACGGGAAAATTAGTAATAAATTTTCTTGGTTTTTAATACTTAGGTAACTAACTACTTAATATGAGCTAAAATTAATTAAAAAACTAAAATATTTTTCCGCTTTCTAAAGAATGCCACGTATTATTATGTTTAAACTTTAAACTCACCAGTTATCAGGCTGTACGGTCCACACTTAGGAAAAAAGTTTAAGCGAATCAAAACAATATCTCGTCATTAATTGTTTAGAATTATTTGTATATTTTCTACATGTTTTGCCCTATACTCCGTATCATATAGCTACAGTGTTTATGTTTAGCCTCTAATACCACACATATTAGATTAAATCTTTGATTTCTCAATAGAGCCGCCATGCCAGCCGGCCAAGCGAATCAATCACTTGCATATAAGTATAGGTGTACCTAATATTTAAATTGGTATTACTTTTCAATTGGTGTGATTGCAGTCTGATGGGAGCATATTAAGTAGGATGGGAAGTTATCTTTGTTATTTTTAAAAGGCAATTAATAATAAAGCTTTTGTATGTAATAATGTTATCATTGGAATTGTAGTTTTATATTTTACTCTAGTGGTGTGAAATTGTTTTTTGTGAAGATAAGTTTCGGAATATAAATTATTGAATACTCCCACTCAGTCTCACACAAAACTTAATTCCAGTAATACAATAAATTTGTTGTACCTACACTTTTCTAAAGTCTACAAGCAATTGAACAAAATTGCTCCAAATTTTATAAGCAGTAGGTACGGCAGTAAGAAACAAATATTTTTTTTTAAATTTGTAGTCTATAAGACATATTATGTTAAAATAGAAATGCATTATATATTATTATTTATTTTATTGTCTTATTAATTCCTATAAATTTTAATATGATATAAATCACATTCCTGATTCCAGAAATAACCGGCGACCTCAAGACGCGACGCCTGGCTGCGCGCACGCATCCTGACAAAGGCTTTTGCTAAAAAATATACACATTAGCAATGCCAAAGGAAATCCAGCTTTAATTAAACAATTTTATTATATTATCTTGTCATTAAATACTTTATTTTGTACGACCTTTGGAGTTGCATTGTTATTTTATTTGATTTAATTTACATTGAATAAAACAAAGTCGCCCTCCACATCTACCTGTGCCTTTGTAAGTCTTCTTCTAAACCACGCAACGGATTTTGATGCGGTTTTCACCATTAGATAGCATATTTCTCAAGGAATGCTTATTAAAGAATAGTAGTTAACGCACAGCGAAGTGAGGGCGGTGGCTTACAATTTATTTATATTGTATTATAGGTAGCTGCGCTCCGTCGCTTAGGTATATTACTGTAAACTATATCATATTATATTAATGTATGTATGTATTATACTACGGAACCCTGGCATTGTACGGGCTCGACACACACTTAACTAGTTAAATTTATGATCGCAAGTACCAAGGACTGCGACTATTTATCCTACTGAGACTATTTATTTTATTCTAATTATCCTCATTAGTAGTAATTGCAGTAGCATTTAGGACTTTTAAATATTTTTTAGGTACTAAAATTATTACCCTCGTATTCCATATAACACGACGATTTCTTACGACTTCCCACGGATTTAAAAATAAACGCCCATACGTGATATAAGGACTTTCATTTATCATAACATAATGTAACACTATATTTAGTAATGGTATTATGATCTTGAATCAAAGAAATACATGTATGTTCCTACGCTTTACAAGCTAAAGGTAAGATTATAGTGAAAGGCGTAGCGGAGGCGGGAGCGGACCGAAAATATATTATTCGTAAGTGAAAATTTAACTCCACGTTCACGTAGTGATTAATGAATAACTAAACACTTATTTACGAGATTTATCCAAGCTGATCATTTTAAATTAGTGTAGGTTATTTAATTTAAACAGTTTATGTGACACTCATGTTGATAAACAGAAAACTTCGAGAAACCTCCTAAAACACCATTTTAGAATTGAAATAATTATGTAACTGATAGTACGTCTCGACAGTCGCATAACGCATTGTCGGGGTCATCGCAGTCGCTGCCTGTGAACGCAGCCTAAAGCCTACTGTCTACAAGCAGCTCTAATGAACATAAACATGCCGCATGTCAAACTAAACATATTGTTTGCTTTTCGGCTGTTTGGGAAAGTTTACAATGACTCTCTTTAAATTGCGGCTAAGGATACAAATTTAGATAGAGATTGGATATGATGAAATAAATTAAAACGACGCTCTTTTGCTTTTTAAATGTAGGTAACTAAAATTTATTTTCATTTTTTGGAGTGAAACATATTTAGGTGCGTTGAGAGTAAAATTTCGCGCAACGCGTCGCGTCATGGCAATACCGTCAGGCGTCACGCCATGGAGTAAGGCGACGATTTTGGTATCTTCGATCTTGCCAAAGAAGTTGCACTTCTGACACGTGTGCTCGGCACACACGCTCTATTTTTTTTTCTTATTTATTGTAAGTCGTCTATGGCGTTACGTTAAAAAGCATATTTACATAACTTCAAAGTAAGTAAACAGTAAACACATGAAAAAATTATTCACCTTACACTGCCAGTTCACCAAAAGCAGCCATTTCATTAGCATCACAATGGCCATTCCTGTTTCGTTTGACTATCATTGTTATACTATTTATATCGCTTTGGGTGGTCTAATGGTATTTCTAAGTGTTTGCTTTATGAGTTCATTCTTTAATTCTTCACATGTGTGATATCAAATATATGACGTTAGAAGAGAAATATGACATTATAAAAAAATTTTTGGTATATTTATTAATTATTGACATTGTAACTTCTACTCCATGTGTCTAGTCGTACTAAAAATGGCAAAAACATACAAATAACACATGAAACATTTGAAAAAGCTTGCAAAATTATTTCAATATTTAATAACATTTAATCATCATTTTATATGCAGTTGTTTATTTAAAACGAAACAAACAAGACATTGCAATATGTTGCAAAATTCATGAAAATGCTGAAACGGTGATATCCAGAACATGCTTTTAATAACTATTAATACCTACAACTGTATGCATATTCATCTTTATTTATTCTGTACTGTTATTTATTCTATAAATAAATAAATAAAGCCTTTATTAACAATCTTAAATGTTACATTTCTTCTTAAAAACTACTTAAGTATTATTAAACATGTAAGTTTATGAAAGCAACATAATTAAAATATTAATATTTGTATTAGACACCGGTTTTATGATTGTCTTGCTCTTTGGCATAGGCCTCCCCAAGAATTCTCCACATCGATCTATTTCTTGCTATCCACGTCCAGCATATTAGTACATAGTTATGTACCTAAGTACTTCTAATTTCTTGCGGTTTTTCATATTCTGATAAAGAAGATAATATTACAGTAGTTAGGTATGAGTTTTTCTCCAAGCTTAGCACCCTTATAAAAAACAAGCAATTCTACGAATTATGTTCTTATAGGACCTTTATCCACTTCTAAAAAACCTTAAAGCAAATTTTTCATAACTTTAAATTATAATATTAAACATTACACTACATTCTCGATTCTCAAACGAGTAAGTTAGATAAAGCACAGTTTCGCAAACCGTCGAGTTTGATCTACATTGTTCGGAATTTCGCTCAGCTGGAGCCGGGACCCGTTCTAGATCAAATTACATTATCTTTGGGCGACTTTGGGTAATTTTCAATAAACTGAGACACCTGAATAGACTTCAAACTATGAGAAACTAATTAAAGCCCGCAAAAACTGTAATAATGCACTATGAGACTATTCAATTTTACATTACACATACATATTACACCTACATAAGGATTTTTTTATATGAATCGAAATAAGGAATAATAGATCAGATAAAAAAATAGACTTTATAGATGCTTTATAGATAGAAATGACATGACGAATAGTTTCAAAGCTTCTCCAGCATTCAAGCTTTACCTCTATTTACCTAGTCTGAAGTCGATTGACTTTCACAGAAAAGCTTCACAAATCATGACACATGTTTTAATAACACTAAAATTAAAACACTTTACATGGATTACATGGTAACTTTTTTATAGCATAAGTGACCCAATTCTTAGCACTCATATTGAACAATCAGTAGGTATAACAATTAAATGAAGTGCATAATCGTCAGAGCAAAACCGATCGCTTTGTCGCGAACATAGAGCTATAGAAAACTAATTGATCTAACTGCGTGGGAACCTTATAAATAGACCGATGGGAGATGTAATTCTTGTCCGGTGGACGTGAGCTTTTAAAAGAATAAGCGTGAAATGTATATTGTATACCTACGTAAATAGTTCGTATTATGTGATAGCATCAACCTTGAACTGAAATTTCTAAATTTACTTCTTGATAAGAAAAATTTCTTTAAATTTATCGTGATCTTGCTTATCCTAATATGCTAACACATAGAACATATTACATAATCAGGTATTATATATTCAGGTAATTCAGGATCGGAGTTATAAATTGAATTTAAATTTCTATATTTGTTGTTTTTAAGATTACATGTTTGTATACCTTTAACTCGGGTAATATCAAACATATGAAATAATTTTAATTTTAATAATAATAAATGTACGTCGGTCAATAAAGATCACGACCAGCAAGGTCAGAATATTATCGTTTATTCACTCGTATTTATTGAAAGGATAAGCAAAACCTTTCAAACTTGTTAACTAATGCAATTTAATTAAAACAGTAATTTAATTTTATTCCAAAGTAGAATTGCCTGCAATTTGGACATATCTGTAAGTATTCTAAATTTCAATAAAATTCATTTCGGTGCAACATATTTTTTGCATTTATTTACAGGAAGCATAATATTCTTAATACATTAACTAACATATATAGTTACTTACCGACTATACATAATACCAAAGACGGCCAACATATACTAATAAGCTAGTGAATTACAAATAAATAAAGTCTAGAATAATTTTCTAGAAAATAATCAAATTGTTTATAAGATAAGAGTTTAATAAATTAGTTATCGCCTTGAACATGATATTGTACTTTAAAATGTCCAATTATCTACAATCTACATCATATACTTTGATATTAATAATCGGAACCTTGTAAATGATTTAATTCATTTAAAATTCATGCAATTAGTATTGAACTTTCAGCACTTATTGAGTACTTAGATATTAATTGGTGCTTACATATTATGCAAAAAAAAACATTAAATATCAGCAGAATTAATGGACTGATCCGACTAATGATAATGTTTTTGCTGATAATTATGTTTATTTAGGTACCTACTAATAATAATAATATGCACCTATTCATACAATCTAGTTTTCTTCGCATTCTTATTCTAATTATATGTATTTCGATACCCTTGCATTGTTTATTCAAATCCAAAATGAAGTCACACACAATCTTCGCAATTTACCTCAACGCATATTTTATTTTTCAAGTAAAACTAAAACCCCAAGCTGTTATAACCTTGAGATTGGACACTGTCATGTCATTTCGCAAGATGTCACGTGAAGGTCGAAGGAATAGGGTCAGAAAGGGCTGGTGAAGGGCGCGCCGACCCATTTCCTCGCCCATTGCAGTACTGCGTCTTTGCCGCCCTTTAGAATTTGTATTTAGGTTGCTTTATATTATAATTTGGTTGTGGAAATATCAAATGTTAATGGGTCAAGTACATATATTCTTATGTGTTTGATAACGAATGTTCAAAATATTGTGTCTTAGAAATAACTAATAGCTGAAAGTCAATTGAGGAGTTTCTTTCCGGCTCTTCTCTGCAGAAACTTCATTGATTTGATTCAAAAGTCCTGCTGCAGGAAGTCTAATTGAATAAATAAATACTTAATCAGAGTATATTGTAGATAGCTACTTACTTATAATCGTGAACTAATTATTTACCTATATTTTGGGCAAGATGAACATTAGTCAACATATTATGCTCGTCGGTGTTTATTTTTATTTCATTCTAGATCATCTTAGTCTAATCCAATTGCAAATTATTATAAATAAAAAGAGCCATAGTTAATAATATTATATTTTTAAACAATACACATTATTATGTATGTATATAAGCAAAGAGGTCACTTGGCTAGTGTATAATAAAGTTTAAGTAATTAATCTAATTAATTCCGTCTACAATTATGATATAAACATAAAATCATTATGTCATACTGCGCAGCTTAACGTACTTTAACTTATTATAATATGACTTCATTACTTGAGTTTTAATTAAATGTTATGTAAATCCAGGCTCTGAATCACAGACTGAATCATTATTTAAATGAATTTAAAACATAAGTCTGTTGTCTGCGATTATATTTATAAGTTAAAAAAATTAGCACCCTTACAAAATATCATTAAAATAGTGACTACAAACATATAACAATAAAGAATCAGGAAGTTTATTTTAAAATACTAATATTTATACCTTTGTTTTTAATATATAATAAATACACAGCCTGGTTACAATTAAAAGCTTTAATCTTAGAGTCAGAGATTCGAACAATTCTATCGAATCAAAAAGGCCAACCTATGGTGACTTATAAAATTTTGGTGTTGTAACTTGTAAGTTGTAGGTAACCTATTATTTACTACACCAAAATACATATGTAATATAGTTGTCCTTCTAGAACAAACCTTATACAGTTACAAAATAATTTTATTATAATATTCTTCGGTCTTGGATACGAAGCCTTTCATCTTATAGAGTTGAACCATTAATTTTCAGACGAGTTGCAATTATGATAGTCGTTGAACAATAAAGAAAGTGCGAATAAAAAGTGGTCGCGAAACGGTAAGAGTGCAAACCTGTTCTCTACTAAAGGTATTGTGTATTGTGAAGTACAACATAAGATAAATATGACTCGTAATAAATATATGAATTTTACACAGCTTCATTTCAATTTACAACCAAATAATCTTAAAATATTATATAACTATGTCCTTTAGTAAATTATGTAAGTGTGGTAACATAGTTTTCTATAAAATGAAAATATAAAACAATATGTAGTAGATTATTTGCGTTTAAAAATAACTAAAACATTAATGTAGAGATATCGAGGCTCTAGCCAATATTCTGCTCGCTTTATTATATATTCGCTATTGTGTCGATTAAAAAAGCTTTAAATTTTACATGGTTTATTGTTATTCACAATGATTCGACAATCTAATATAATCTATCTTGGAATTACGAACTAACGGTCCTCACAATGGCATTTGTAGTTAAAAACGTCGTAAACATTAACTATTGTTGCATCCGTTTAATCTTTTTTCTAAGGTATCTTCAATAAATTCTTAAATTTCTCCTTTTTATTTCAATAAAATTGTATTGAATTGTGATTTATATTAATAATCTTCATTTTGATTGCGTCTGACCTCGTAAGTTAATATACAGGGTTTAAAAATGTTTAAATATACAGGGAAACTTGTTATAGGCCATTTGAAGTAAAAAAAAGGAAAAATAACTTAACCTTAACATATTAGTTTCAGAAATATTTTACATGTTAACTTATTTTGAAAATTTGCCAAATTCTTCGTTAAAACGATAAAAAGTAATAAGAGTTTTAAATGTATTTGTTGTAAGTACATATATATAAAATATGGTATTTGCAACACAAATGAAACTCCAGTTGAAATCTGTAAATAACGCCAATGTATGAATAACAATGATTACATTTATTACATGTCTGTTATTAGCGTGGAGATTATACGATCGTTACACTTTTTCAGAGTGAATGTGTGTCGGCGCACGCAATTTTAATTGAGATGTTATTAAGAAAATACGCAATTACTGTTTATTATCAAATGCACTCGAGGCTTGAGGAAATATTTTTAATGTACATAAGTAATAGGTATATCATATATGTATATCATATCATCCCACAGAATGTAATTTTTAAAAAGCAAGCATGTATTGGTTTCTCTGATCTTGCGATATATTATTACTTACCTATAGCACATTGTTTAAGTAATAAAACATAAATATAAGAAGTAACCTAATAATCCGGTCAAATTAAGCTTGAAAATAGTATTGAAATAAGGATAATTCCGGGAAAGCCAAATTTTGGTGAGGAGCTGGAGTGTACCATAACAAATAAAAATTGAAAAGTCCCCACTTATCCCATGTGTGCTTCAAAAGTTATTTGGGGTCAAAGGTCAAAATTTCAGATTTTTTCAGTTTTTCTCGAAAACTGTAAATTAAAAAAAAATGCCTCAAATCAAATTTCTAGATCTTATAATTCTCTACAAAAATGGTGTCTATGATTTTTTTCCCAAGAGTTACCATTCCTGAGATAATGCGATTTGAAGAGACACATCACTACATAGTATAAAACAGTCGCTTTCTCTGTCCCTATGTAACTTTGTATGCTTAAATCTTTAAAACTACGCAACGGATTTTGATGCGGTTTTCTTTAATAGATAGAGTGATTCAAGAGGAAGGTTTTAGTATATAATTTATTAGGTTTTAGACAAAGAAATGAATGAAAATGCCTGTGAAATGATTGAAAATCATACTACGTAAAAAACTTGAAGGGAGGAGGGGGGTCTTTGCATATACAACAAGTGGTTACCGAGGGGAGGTAGGGGTCGAAAAATCTTAAAAACTAGGTCACATAGTATGGGAACGTTCCCTGAAATTGGCTGTCACCAAAATGTATAATTTATTTATTTATTTATTTATTTATTTCATAATAACAAGTAATTGACAGGTTTTACCCCAAAGCATTACATGTTTAGTTTAAAATAAAATATTAAAATAGAATAAGTTTACAATTTTCATTAATTATCGACTTAAGAATTTAAAAACATTCGATTTATACGTATTTATGGACGTATTAAATAAATCTGTCTCGGGTAACAGAGCGAGCAAGTCGTTTACCAATTTTACCGAGCGCACCAAGGGGGCGTTACGGCCAGACACAGTTCTTACACCTTGCTGGACGGCATAATATAAATATATATATATATATATATATATATATATAAAATGCATAATGTATCTGTTGTTGTATATATAAAATGCATAATGTATCTCTTCAAATCGCGATATCTCAGAAATAGTAACTCTTGGGAAAGAAATCATAGAGACCTTTTTTGTGGAGAATTATAAGATCTAAAACTTTGGTCTGAAGTCTTTTTATATACAATTTACGGTTTTCGAGAAAAATCCAAAAAACCTCAAATTTTGACCTTTGACCCCGAATAACTTTTGAAGCACACATGGGATAAGTGGGGACTTTTCAATTTTTATTTGTTATGGTACACTCCAGCTCCTCACCAAAATTTGGCTTTCCCGGAATTATCCTTATTTCAAATGCTTAACTTGACCGGATTATAACAATATTTTAAAATAAAACAAAAAGTAAAGATATGTAAAAGAATCTATGAAAGAAAAAAAAATAAGCAAAAGCTTTAGGTGACACTGCAATATAATATTTAGGTATAAAGTCTTTCTAATCCTTTCAGTTTACAAAACTTTGTTTATCATAGATAAGAGACGATACCGCGGCATTAAGTAGTTAAAAATTTATAACCAGAATATTTTATATTGAGCAGTTGTTACAAAATTGAGTCAAGTAAAGTATTTTTATATTTCACGAACCGGATGTACTGGTGCAGTGAAATTGGAGCCAATTTCGGAAAGTGCAAATATTTATTGTAATAATTCGCGTAAGCTTTATGTAACTGTGCTGGCGACGCTATAAAAATGTGTAAATAAAGCACACGTATAGTAATTATAATATGTATTTGATTATTTTAATTTATAAGCCCACCGTGGGCTTAAAAATTATTGGTTAAACATAACAGCGTTTCTTCTAGATTATATGAACTCTCAAGAGTAAGTCTGAAACTTTTTCGTAAGAGTAAGTATCCAATTTTTTAAATGATCTATACTTATATCATACATCTGTAATGAAATCTCGCCAACTAAAGCAATCCGTTGGTCGTGTCGTCAGTCATCACCACATAACGGTTGGTGACACTGTATCAACTCGTGTGACGTACCATCACCGCTTGAAGCCGGGAAATTGATTTATCTGTGGAAATTCTGTTTTCTACACTTGTAACATTACTAATATTATTTATTAGGTATGATGACAACTGATTGTATAGTAATTGTTTGCGTTTGTTGTGTAAATAAACAAGTTTATTGTTAAAGAAAAGATACCTTCAGCTAAGTTATAATCTAGGCTATTATTTTTTTTTCTACTATAAAACATAAAAATGTTTTATTGTATGCAATACCACGGGGCTATTAAAAATTATCATAACCATTGTAAACTAAGGAATAAGGATGATTAAACTTATACTTTCACTGATACTGCGAATTCTTATGATTCATTGACACATCAAATAACACGCATTTTTTACATAATCGACAATTATTTATAAAAGTGAATTCATTTAAATAGAATGTGACAAAAATTTAGAAAACATTGAACCATAATTTATAACAAATATAATATGTAAGTTGGTACTTATACTTACTGAATAGTAGCGTAAATAGTATTTTTAGCAAACATAGAGCCAAATCTCGATTAGATCGTAGAACATGGACGAAGCCAACCACTGCAGCGCGATTTTTATCTTAAACAAACTGTGCTTTTCAATGCCTTAGTATCATTTTTCGACTCGATAATTTTGCAAAAAAAAAATTATATACATTATACAATGCACAATCTATTAAACTCATCGCTTGAGTGTGATTCATAATTTTATGATATTTGTATCTATAGATATGATTTTATCCAATTTCTATAGGTAAATAATAATCTCAACTGCTCTTGAAACATATCCCCAAAATCGAGGGCAAAACAAACTTATCATTATGTGTACGTATTAGACCGCGTCGTTTAACTTGGATGACGACGGAGTACTAACATTATGTTACATTGAAGAGTTTTATGTTACAAATGATTTTAAATATAATTTCCATAAGCTGTAGTGAAAGTGATGAGATAAAAACAACAACAAAATAAATACAGTCGAATTGAGAACCTCCTTTTTTGAAGACGGTTGGATATTCAGTCAAGTAAAGTAAGAAGAATACCTACGTGCATAGACTATATACTTAATTACAGAGACCTACGTGGTACTAGTGGTATTTAGCTAATTCTACATTTACTATTAGCTTCACTTCACAATATATCATGATACTTATTAATTAGCTTTTCATCTACCTAATTGAATAATGATTCATTTCAATAATAATATATCACAGTGCATTAGTTTGATTGAAGTCGGGCGCGGCGCGGCGGGGCGCGCTTCGCTTCCGAACTAAGGAGTGGCTTCTTGTTCTAATACTTAAGTCTTTAATAAGCCCTACTCGGATTTGGGACATTTGTCAATGTATAGATTAATCTGGTGTAAGGGCACGCTTTCGAATTTTAATTAAAATTACCTACCTGCTAAAAAAAGCCTACATTACTTCATATAAAAGCTATCTGCGAGTAGGTAATAGTCGATATAAAACAGAGATAATGGTCGATATTAGTTTAAGATAAACATCTGTTTTTCAAATACATATTACTACAGATTAGGAAGAATTTTTCTATCTATAATCTATGTACAGGGAAATTCTGTTGCCTAATTTTTTGATAAACGCAATCTTGATATGTGCTGGGCTCGGTCACCACATCATTTATTATTGCAATGAGTTTTCGTGGACGGAAATTACTGGGTGTTTTATCCATAATATAAATTATAAATTTCAAATACTATGTGTTGAGACATCATACCTTCTAAACGATGGAATCAATTTAAAAATAGTTGTTATATGATTTTCTTGACTACTAAACTATTCTAAGTATAATAATAATTGATAAGTCGTTGTAATTGGAATTTAAAAATTTACATTTTATTGACACAATATAATATTATCAATAAAAATTATTGGTGTAAGCGATTCCTTGGCAAACATCGTTATCAGCTGCTGACATCACTGAGTCACTCTTATCACTGATAACAGACGATCACCTGCTGTTGCTGATAACAGCGCTATTTCTTTGTTTAGCTTATATTGTAATAAATGTATGTTATATGTATTGATTTGTTTTTGTGATTCTAATAAGAGAGTATCGTAGTCACCAGATTAAAATAGTTAATATATTTTAGGATATGAGATAATTGGAGAGGTTGTCTGTTTTAATGAAATGTGTTTCTGTCCTCCACCAGACTATAATACCATTATTACCAGTATATAGTACTAAAGAATCTGTCACTTTTTTATATTTATACTTCGAGTTCAAGACATAGCGGATTACCTACAGATTACTTTCTAGTTTAGCACTTTTACTGAACAACACTTAGGTACTTATTATTATTATAACTTATAATGTTTTTCGAATAAATGATGAAGTACATGTATAATGTTTATACTTTATATAATCGTTGAAGGCTAAATACTCGTGACCTATTTCCAATAATCTCGTCCAATCTCAGCTAAATTCAATTCCAATAAAGAGCTCTATTTATAATCCTATTTATGCACCTGCTAAACGTATCTTACAGTTACTTTAAACATTTTTTCTACCGTTTATCTCAGTATAAAACTGTCAATAATAGGGTTACAATGTAGTATTTTTCTAAGACGGATAAAGAATTTAAAACTTACAATCTTCTATAATCTGAGCTTAGAATATGTAAAGTGTGATAGTTTAATCCTTAGGTGATTGAAATTTATTTTATTTATTTATTCACATCTATTTTGTTATCTTACTATCTAGCACTTCTTATACCAATCACATAAAATGTATATAGTAACCTAAAATTCACGTTAAAAATCATTTATCCATATTTACAAACTTTTTATGAACAACACGTGTCCATTTATGCAATACGGAGTGCAATTAGCAATTGCACTTCGACCGAGTCATATCATTTGACTACAATTACGTTCGATTCACCTAATGGCTAATATGACATAATTAATAAGGCCAATAATATAACAACGTTTAATAATAGCTGATTACATCAAGTCAATAATAACCGATGTCCAGGAACAAGGGATTTGTATAAACATTTCCCGATGTAATTTAACCTTTGAGGAAATCCGACGGAAAATGTTTGTGTATTTCATAAGTTAAAGATATTTTCTCAATAATTGTTAGTAATCAGCGGTTCTGACCTTACGATTATGGATTTTTAAACGAGGATCTGATGAAATTGTAAGTGGATAATTTGTTTGTATTAAGTTATTGTAATTTGTAATTGAGTACAAAATTATATGTCCGCTACTTCGATCGCAAGGCAATAAGTTATAATCAAAGGCATGTATGACAAGAAATGTTTCTGGTCCCTCGGATTATAAAATACTAGCTGTGCTCTGCGGTTTTACCCGCATTGCTAAGCTCCTATTGATCTTAGCGTGATGATATATAGCCTATAGCCTTCCTCGATAAGCTATCTAACACCGAAATATTTTTTTAAATCGGACCAGTAGTTACTGAGATTAGCGCGTTCAAACAAACAAACAAACCCTTCAGCTTTATAATATTAGTATAGATTAACATTTTTATGGCAATCTATCTTCAATTACATAAAGTGCACACGATCGAAGCCGCGGGAGAAAGCAAGTAGTTTGCAAGTAGTACATAAACCACAAGGCTGGTAAAGTGCCGTTTAGTTTATGTCACATGTCATCGAACTTTGCTGTTAACACGACTTCCATCACGACATTCGTTTACTTTGAGCTGTAAGTAATACGAATTAACAGTGCAGTTATTTCAAAAATTTAACGTCCTTTAAACTGGTCCAGTGTCAATATTTATCAAATTATATTTGCAATTAATGGGGATTAATTATTTAAAGTTTAAACTAATATTAGTGTTTTTATTTAAAAAAACATCTTCAACCCGTGGAAAATAACCCAATACTGTGAATAAATTTGATAAGTTATTAATAGTTATGCCTAAAGATATTTAACCTTCTTTAAAAGAAGCAGTTTGAAATAAAACAAACCCGCTTTAGAGCAGCCAATGTTTCAGAAGTTATGAATTATTAATGTGACCGTCAAATCCTAGACCTTGCATAATAATATCTCATTTACATTTTTATTTTTTACGCCTTTTATTTTCCTTTAGAAATTATGGAAACAACTGATTACTACGTCAAAGAAGTTTTATTTTGATAAATTATTTAAGTTATTCATTCCTATATTACCTACAAAAACATAATATAGGTAGGCATGTCATAATAATATATTTTTTATAAGGTTTCATTACATATTCATTAAGTAAGTACGTGAAAGATATTTTATTGAAAAATTGATTATAATCCTCAAATTTGAATAAATTTGAAGAAAGGCAAAAGCAACAACAAAAATTGGTTGTCTGTAAAGTCGGTTTACTGACGATAGTTGAACGCATTGAACGTGACAACGTCCGATTTTGCTTCTTTGTCGCTCGTTCCGCGCTCTCGCTTGCACTTCAAGCCTTACATGGAACGCCTCAGAGCGAGGTAACGCCGCATGAGTCATGTTTTTTCTTGCGTGCAGCCGGCTCTATCGAATTATAAGACGTTGTCACGTCAAAAACGTCGCAGAAAAACAAGAAAACAAAATGTTTAATTTACAGCTAGGCATACAAAAACATTCAAATTTGTTAATGATAATCCAATGGGAGCGTCGTCATAAAATATATACCTAAGTAGAGAAATTGATGTTAAAACGCCCTTGTGGAGGAGGTAAATAGCATTCTGTCTAGTTCACATAGTCGTTGACCGAGACAAATAAATTGATACTAATTAAATTATAGTTCACGCATACCTTCTGCTGATACTACAAGTTCTATCATATTTAGTATTTACATATTGTATCGTAAACCATTTGCGAGTGCTTCGTTATGCTCAAATGACTTCCAGGGTCATTTTTCAATGTAAAATATTCTTCATTAACGATCATTACATTTCAATTTTCATATGAACGTTCGCTCAATACAATGACAATGTAATTATACTATGGGTTAGGGATAAAATAAAGACGTTATTTTGTATAAAAATCTGTTATTCAAATGTTACAAACAAAAGTTGAATCTCACGAAACTAATTGCAAAAAGCCTTTATAGCCCCATTTAAGCGTAGCATATAAATATAAGTACCTACACACACTCGAAAAAACTTAACCTTCTAGTGGAGTCGGGTAATAAACCTGACAGACTAGTACAATTTCTATTTTAATCTTTATAAGACAAAGTATCGCGTTCATAATCCTAATACACAATATTATGAATCCCAGTTTTTACGGATTATGGCAGTAAAGTGTGGAGGTGTTACAAAGCTATTGAACTGATTTTGTTGAAATTCGATAGTTAAATAGATTATAGGCACAATTACAGGTAAGATTAAAAAATAAGCTTATTTTACAGCGTAATGTGTACACAAAGTTGAATATTAATGCTGATATAAATACATAATTTTTTTTTATTTTCTTAATTAATACCTAATTTGCTGAGAAGAAGTTAGAAGTTGCTTTTTTCCAAAAGTAAAAATAAGAAGTGCATCGCTGATTAATCATAATTTTTGTCTATATTTATTTTAAGGTTCTTCGATGCTACAAGTCCTACATAGGTAATTCAATTATTTCATGCCATTAATCTGTAAGATGTAGGTCCTGCATATGTCGTGGCCATATCGTAGATTTGCTCACTTCATGATATGATCGATCATTTCGTGAAATGGTCGCATTTCATGAAATGATTGGATGTCTATTGGCCACATCATGATGTGGTTTGAGCAGATCAATGATAAGAAATCGTTTCTCGATATGGCCAACTAAACGCGCGGTTTTTTCATGAAATGATCAATATTATTTGATCATATCGTAAAATAGTTACATTAATTATTGGTAGAGGAGCTGCAAGCGCTGTGTTTATGTGATAAGATGGCGGCCGCTGGCGAAAATTTAATTATTCGCAGTTTAAAACTTCATTATTCGTTTAATTACAATATGAAAAAGTCATATCAAAGAATTTACGACGAAGAGGTTCGAGTAAAATGAAAACTGCGGATATCTTATATTGAAGAAAAAATGCGTCTAAAATCTGTCCTATATCCTACTACATATATTATTATAATTGTTTCTTTTTTAAAAAGCGTTGTTTATCAATGTCTAACCTAACCTAACCTAACTGTTTTCTATTGCAAAAACCATTCGCTTCTGGCATTCGCCGGCCGCTGCCGCGACACTAACTTAAATGACAATAAACAGTTACAAGTACTTAAAATATTCTGAATTTTTTAAATATTTTATGGACTCTCTATAAGTATTTTATACGATCTGGCCAAATGTGGATGACCAAATCGTGAAACGTTGACGATTTAACGATCTGATCAAACTATGTTGGCCATTTCATGAAATGCGACCATTTCGTGAAATGATCAATCATTTCATGAAATGAGCAAATCTACGATATGGCTACGATACATATATAGCCAGGCATATCTTACGTCACTATCATTATGAATTCTCTACAAGTTGAGTGACATTTAGCAGCGGCCACACTAACCTTAAGGAGCAGGCGCGCCGGCCGTGACGAAGGGTTGCCTTTGTTATGTAAGACCACAGATAATATTATAATACCTACTATACACACGATGAACTTTCCGTGTAAGTGATACTACTAAACTGTGACTAAACAGTGTAAAAAACATTCTTAACTGTGCTACTATGCACTATACTTTTTAAAAATTCAATTCATTCACATTCTGTTATTAATATAACCATATGATGAACGATAGAGTCCATTTTTGAGCTTTCGATAATCTATACTAATATTATAAAGCTGAAGAGTTTGCATGAGCCCATTTATCGAGGAAGGCTATAGGCAATATATCATCACGCTAAGACCTACAGGAGCGGAGCAATGCGGGTGAAACCGCGGAGCACAGCTAGTAATTAATATGGAAACCGATTTTGGAAAATTTATATTCAAATAGATTGTGCTGTGGCAGAGATGATATTTTTATTCAGTTGCTCGCGATTCAAACTTTCCGTACAAACTAAAAAACTTACTTGATAAGCTTTAATTAAGATATGCTTCGTCTTACTATCACAATATGGATTCAAAATACTATTCAGGTTCAATATATATACAAATCAGATACATACAAAATATGCCAAATACACAATTCCCCGCGGGTATTTTCATATGAATGACGCAATTATTATATTGACGCAATACACGATAAGCAAAATCATATATGTACCTACATTACATTTTTAGCTAGGTAGGTATAATAAATTAACTAGAAGTCATTATCAAATTAAGAAAGGCTGATTCACTAATTCTAATAGATTAAATTAATCTATTAGAATTATAGGCAAATTATTAAACGATATGAAAAACTGAATTGATAGTGAAATTCCACGATTTATCGTAAGTATATTTTTTTATATTTAGTATTATCGGTAAAATAATTAAAATATACTCCTTGATACAATTATTCTAAGATATATAAAAGTTTAATAATTCAAATAAATAATAAAAATTTAAAATTCCACACTATTCCACTTCCATGGAACTATTTCACTTTTCCGTTTCCACAAAAGAAAATGCTTATTCTAGTGACGAATTTTCCAACACTAAGAAATTGTGTAGGTACACGTAGAAAACAGCATACATATAATTATAAGTATGTAACCTTCGTACTGTTTTGGATTTTCCTTAGCAGGTTCTAATGACGTAATTGCAGTCACGATTAAGCGCTTACTTGAAAGTATATATATTAAACTTAATTTAATTGTATACAAGCAGAAATCAAATAGAAACTGCTTATTCAATCAAGGAAGAATACATTATGTAAATACCATAGGTACCTTTATCATGTGGTTTTAAATGTATGTTTGTTTTATCGCCTGCTTATTTTAATACCCTTAACTTATCACATTATTATCCAACAAAATCGTCTGGTAAGCTAATATCTTTAGAGACTACCCCTTCTATCGGTAAATAAATGCAATAAATGCAAGAACTGATAATTTTTTTATCCTAATGTTTAATTACTGCTGCAAAGTGCACACATGTGGTTGTACACTTGTACCTTGGTACTGCTACTGTATGTTTTCTTTAGATTAATAAGTGACATAATTATTAGTCTAAAGAAGATATTAAATTATTTTCTTTTCAGCTAAATGATCATCAGCTGCATCATCTCTTAAGGGTCGGCTTTCAACAATCTTTAAGCAATAATCATCAAACAACAACCTTATCCGACACATTAATTTGGAACGATTAATTGACCGTAAATACTTAGAAACATTGTTAATCGCCGGTAATCAGGCCGATAAAACAGCCGTAATAATAGAACCTTATCGACGGATATTGATCGAGAACTGAGATAACAATGCAATTTGCTTTCAGACAATGGCAGCTTTTAACGTTCATCATAAAATAATAATAAACATTTTTGAGGCATAATATTTATACTAACAGTAACATATACTTACTTACCTAAAGAATAAAAATGCGCATGAGCCGTAGTACTTCCAGTATTGTAATAAATTTTTGTAAGTTTTATTTAATAAATCTAGCTATAAAGTGTGGCGTCAACAATCACTTCAAAACAAGTGATCTACAAAACGTCTCGAGTGTTTTTATCAGTGTCGTCTAGGAATGCATTTACTTTACAGATTACTAGCTGCAGCTCGCGGCTTCACTTGCACGATACCATGGAAAGTATCATACCTATCCAGACTATTTACTAGCTGTGCCGCGCGGTTTCACCCGCGTGGCTCCGCTCGTGTTGGTCTTAGCGTGATGATATATAGCCTATAGCCTTCCTCGATAAATGGGCTTTCTAACACCGAAAGAATTTTTCCAATCGGACCAGTAGTTCTCGAGATTAGCGCGTTCAAACAAACAAACAAACAAACTCTTCAGCTTTATAATATTAGTATAGATAATTTATATAAGTATCTACATACATAATTTTGTGTCGATCCAATTATACTTTTTAGTGTTAAAGAATAAAGAACATCTACCAACACACTTACTATGTGATATGTATTAGTCTATAATTATTAATATGTATTAGTAGGATTATCTGCAGCCCACGGCTTAGCTCGTGTTAAAAATAGAAAAGCTATAATCTATTTATTTACGATTTTCATATATAGTGGTTTAGAAGATTTAGAAACATAATATTACCATGTTTGACAAAGCCTCCTAAGGAGTTTTGTCAGGATATGTTGGTTTCCTTTGCCAGTTGAAATTTAGATGTGGACGATGTGCAATGAAAATTAAATATCAGAAAAAATGTTTATCTTGTGAATTCGTATTTTAAATTATTTGAATACCACACTCAAAAATTTTATGATTAAGTATGTTGCACGCTAAGTATTTGCAAATATAGTCCTTAAAAATGCGATTAGTAAATGCATATATTAATTCAGAAAAGGCTTGAATATCGATTTGTAACTATATTAAGATCTAGTTGTACATTTGATATGAGATAAATCTTCACCGGACCATATGAACACCCAATATTGAGAGCAAGGTAAACCACCTGACATTACATATCTACTGAAAACATATTTATTCCACTTGTGTTACTTTTTACTTGTTATATAATATGATTATACTGTTTTAGACATACTTTAAGAGGATTATGTATTCGATATATAACTAAGTATAATAATATGTAAATGGGACTAACTTGATTTTTTATCTTGCTACGCTGCGCTGCACTTATCACAGCATAATATTATAACATTATATTATTTAGAATCTGAATATATTAATTCAGTGTATATTTTAATTTTTTATTGTTTGTATTTTTGCCTTTTTTAATTACGTCTTATCGCACGGGTAAAAAGATAAGACATATTAAAGGTCAGTAAATAATTAATGTTTAAAAATAAAATTAATAAAATTTAATGTTCTTAATAAAAGTTATATAAGTTGTCTGCGATGCGCACTCGTTGAACTCGGCTGCTCGAGATAAATGATAAATTGGATAACGGTTGCACAGATGTACGCTTTAAAACTATATTTTTGAACTATCGTATTTTTATGATATTTAAGATTGTAAATCTGGGTTGAAAAGTGTATAAGGTATAAATAGTGTATTTTTTTATTTCTAAATATAAGTTAAATTGAAATTAAAAAACCGTACCTAAGTATTTAAGTAAATTAATTATTTCATATTTAATATTAATTTGTAGATGAATTTTCATACATAGTGTATTTATTTACTTTTTTGTAATTAGTAGCACATTATTTGTGTATTTTTTCTGCTTAAATACGAGGCTGTATTGATGGCCGATGATTTAAGAGTGAATGAATTCATATTTCCACATACCATCAGTTGCAAATTTTAAAATTAAAATAGTGCATCATGTTTATAAAATTATTCTATTGTTACTTTTACGGCATTTGTGCTTCAAAAATCGATGATCATGAAAAATGTTGTAATACAACATTCGCAATAATGCATTTTTGATTACAGTTATATATTATAGTAAATTTACTGTCTATGTTTTTTATATATAACCATATTGATGTTGAGTGACGAGTACTTTTATTGAACAACTATTTTCCTCAAGATCCTAATAAGAAAAAAAAGTATATAAATATCCTAATAACCTTGGACCTATATATTTTGTTCTGCAATATAATTAACCGTGACGTCATCAGTGTTTACTCCAACTCTTTATTATGAGAGGCACGTACAAGTAACATTGGCTCACAAAACGCTAATTATATTATTTTATATTCGGTTAATGTTCGCATTGTTATTCCAAACGAGCAAACAATGCTCTTGGCGCTATTGACAATCAAAACAAACAAAATTTTGACGTAGTAAATTAGCGTAGAGGATTTGTAGTAATTACTATACTATAGAGATGATGTACCTAGTTATGTCTATAATAGTCGACACAACCAAGTAAAATATTGATACTTAATTAAGGACGATAAAGTTTTGAAAATAATATGAGTATACAGGGTGTCCCATTATTGGTATACTAAGCGCGAAGGGACTTGTAGTTTTGCATACACTGATCACGTAAAAAAAAAACAACAAAATTACGCCAAAAATTTTTTGCTTAATTTTTCCTTAAAATCCATGTTTTCTTCTCTAGCTTCGCGCAGCCGGCATATACCGCTTCGCTAATGTGAGAATTTTGTCTATGAAAACAATCTTAAACGATAGCTCACGTGCGGGTGGCAAAGTTGAGCGGGTTGATTGTTATGGGTGTACACATAGTTTTTTAAGAAGTCATCTATTTGTTAAAAAAATTCGTCTGGAATTTTATAAGTATTTTTTACGTACTCAGCGTATGCAAAACTATAACCTCCCTGGGGCTTAGTATACCGTTGCTGGGACACCCTGTATATTAAAAATATGTGGGAACATTTGATTCAGGTAACACTTTTTGAAGTGAAACTTCTTTATCGGAGTTGGAAAAAAATTTAGTGTAACATTTTTTCGTTACGCGTGACATTTTTCCGTTACGCGCCATCTTTTTCTTATCCCTACCACGCGTGATTCGACATATTTATGTAAAGTTGCATATAGTAAATTATCTTTTGAAAAATAAGGTCATAAAGAAGTTTCACTTCTTACGTGTGTACTAGTGTACACGCACACATTTTTTGTTTTTAATTAAAGATCTATTTCGACGGCTTTTTCACTTTAAGAGCTGATAAGTATACCGAAAAGATGATATCATGGCATGAAAGTAAAATAAATAAATACACGAAATCTAGTTCAAATAAATACCTAAGTAATATATTGAAATGGAATTGTATATCCAAGTATTGTTTAGTGTGTCGGCTTTTAACGCTACGAACTTGATAAAACCACACAACGAGCGAAGCCGAGGTATCAATTACAGTAACATGAGGACACTGTGGTATTGAAAAGAGAAAGCATTTCTTTATTGACAACGTTTTTATTGCGATAACCCTACATATAAATTATAATTATACTACATTTTGTAAATATCCAATTTGTAAACATTTTCAAACAATATTATGCAATGTTATTAAGGCATTTTATCACATAGACGACTGTACGAGCCTTGCAAGCGATAAATATTAAAATTATGTTAGCCAGCTGTAGTCTTAACGATACAGTCGGTTTTTTATTTGGTTCAAGACATTTATAGACGAGTATTTAGCTGTATTAGAATAACATTAAAAAGGAATAACAACTTTATTATAGTTCTAGATAGTTTAGTGATTGTTTTTAGACCTGAAGCACAATTAGTAAAGCATTTAGATTTAATATTTTGACGAATTAAGTAACTAATATAAATTGTAAAATAAATACTCGTCTACAAATCTTTCGAAAACCTATTTTTTATCTTATTGTCAACATAATTGTACATAAACTAGCGCTTCGTTGAAACAGCGCCATTGCATTTAATTTTGATCTACTTTCCCTCATAACGCAATACAACGTTTTCAGAGATTTACAATATCGATAAGGATTACTTCATTTATTTATACAATTATATAGAATCCATTCAAATTTCTTAAAAAATATATGCAATCTTGTATTTTAATTAATAGAATTTTAATATATTTCAACAATAATTATTTCTCGAACTGTATCTGGCATTGATAAGATATCGACTTGATTAAACGACCGTCACGTTTATTTTTATCAATCTGTTTGTTTTTTACATTAAATCGATATTATAATAATAATTTCAATAACATTTAGTGACTGTATCACTGATAAAATATTAATAATTAATAAATATACAATATACAAAAGATAGAGTTGCCATCGACGAATGAACGATTTATAATAGAACATAAATTGTCATTGATAAAAAAGTATTAAAACTTGTGCTACACGCTACATAAAATAAGGCACTCTATTTCAACGATCAACGTTTTTTCGTATTAATACACTAATTTACAAGTAAATTCATTGGCTAAGAATATTTTTGATTAGCGAGGCCTAGAACATGCGCTTATATCTAAGTACATATATAGAATTTTATAAATAGGAAACTTTAAGTACTTTGCATCATCTTTTAGAAAAATATGTTTTTGAAACAAATATCATTAGTATTGTATAAGAATAAAATAGTTGGAAAATAAGAGTGAACATATAAAAGAGTTCAAAATAAGAATAGTCTTAGAGAAGGTCATACATGAAACGTGAAAGTATGTCGCAATTGAATAATGAATTATGCATTATAATCACGCATCTGAGTGCAATCAGGCAACATTGGACTACCATCGCTTATTGAAGACATGTGATAAAAGTTGAAAGAGAGCAAATGATTTACAACGTATTCAATGAAATACATCAAAATTATAAAGAAAGAAAGATTTGTGGCGAAACTGAATTGATAGACAAACTTATAGAGATAGAAATTTGTTTCAAAAACTTTTAAAATAGTTTTTATTATACAAAGCGAGCGTAACTAACAAGGTCACAGCTATTCTTACATTTCCCAATTTCCCACGACGATTGAGGCTTCTCTTAACGTGCTAACGCTAAGACGCATTGCGCCGGGAAAGCTGCTAAAAAACCTCTTGAATACACTAGAAATACTAAACAATGGGATGAAACTATCTCACACCATATGCCGCGCGTATCGGCTTTCCAGCATATTAATAGACGTTACGGATAACCATCATTTGCATTGTTCGCGGAGAAAATTAATTGCTTCACAATCGATTGGCCGAAAAAATGAGAAATCGAACTGTTTCACTCGGGCACAGACCGTTAGGATGTTGGAGTTTAACGATCACGAAATGCCAACTGGCGTCCGTTACACTGTCCACATGACGCGCTTTGCATGCGAGCTCACCCGCCACACGTTTCCAGTCCACCGATTTTTATTTACGATGCAGTTTTGGCGTCACACGCTTTAACGTAAACCCCGGCGATTTAGGCCGCGCCCGCTTCTTGCTTTTGTTGAATCATGGATTCCCATTGGGCTATCAGGCGCGTGGAGCTCGGAGCTAGGAACTCTTGTCCCGGACTCAACTCGCACAGCTCCGCCAACGATTTCGCCGGCTTCAAGCTACCGAGAGAGTCGTGCCCGGAACTATTTCTCGGAGATGGCGACCTTAGATCTTCATTCAATGCCTCGTATAATTCGCCTATCGATTTTGTCGCTTTCAATTTTCCCGGCATCGGGATTTCTTCATCCTCTGATTCCGAAGTCGTTTCATTATCACTGAGCTCTAAATCGAACGGCTTTTGTTTCTTTCTCATTTTCTTTAATTCGTGTTCCCTATTTTTCATCTCTTGGAGCTCTTTTTGTATTTTTTCTTCGACTGGAACGTAACCTTTTCTCACTGGTTTGCCCTCAGGAGTGCGGGTTATAGCCGCAGGTGCGACGGCGGGCACGATTGGAACGATCGGAGCCGGTGGAAAGGGCGTAGTTACAAGCGCAGTAGGGGATGTTGGAGCGCCAGGCGAGGTAGCTGGCATTTTACCCTTACTTGCGATAAACCTTTGCATCAAGCCTTTTGTCCCATTTTGAGGCGTAAATCTACGCGTATAGCCGTTTGTATTCAGGAGCGCGGGCGTAGTAGGAGGTGACGGTGATATAGGCCCTAGTAGATGTGAAGTGGACACAGCTCTATTTAAAGTTTTCCCAGGTTTATCGATGCCATTGCCATTGACGTGGCCGTTTTGTTTGTTTACATCAATGGTGGACTCTGACAGGAGCCTGTTTATTCTGAAATGACCCTCCTTGAACTCCCTTTCCCTCTCCGTGACTTCAATAATTTCCCTCTGGATCCTGGAGAGGGGATCCTCTTTCAGCAACGACTGGAAAAATGAAAGACATTTTTTAAATCGCACCACAAAAGTATTTACATGACAAACGTGACTGTGCTATCTTAATTGTGCAATATTGCCGTATATGCTATATTTTATTGCGCGTGTGTCTCGATACCTACTGGTCGGCTCTGACCTTACAATGTGACACAGATTTGTAAAAACGTGATCATTTTTATGAAGTGCTCAATGCATTTAGTATTCACTCTGCAGACTACAAGTAGGTAGGTATAAGATAAATATAGTTTTTAATTAATATTCAATGTTATGCAGTTAGATAGCCTAGGTATTCTTAAAGGGAATATTTAAATTGTGTACCTATTGCATATGGTAATAAACTTTTAAACTGTATTTTTTTTATGATTCATATAATGATTCATAGTGATTAATAAAATTAAATTTTTCTGAGAACAAATGTATTTGTGATTACACAGCTTGTATTTTGCATTCAATGTTTTATAACGTACCTAACTACAATACATCAATAATATGAAGTTATTCGGGCATATATAATATATAATATTATGTAAAGAAAAGCGCTTACGACAACTTGAAGTTCCGGTAAATTATAGAGGTCATACTTAAGAATGTGCTAAGTTCACATCCACTCGCTTTCTTACGTTCTTAAGAAGTCTTACAGTTTACTGTTGTTTTTATCAAACATATACACTAAGATATAAGAAAGATTAATATAGTTTGTTCATTGTGGATATAGAGCATATAAAAATATAAGTTTCAAGTGCGTCTATCTATGTGATAAATTGATTAGGTCGATAGCATATTAGTTAATACATTCAGATAAGACAATAGCCACTCATTTGTTATTGCAAGAACGTTCGATTCCAATAAAAATGAACAATATCGAAGATAATATATCGAGCGGCTTATCAGATGTATAACAGTACTTTAATCTCGGCGGAACGACGCCAGACCGTGGAAGTGACCTCGTAAAAGCTCTCTTTGGACCCCGGTGTACATTCCAAAACTTTATTCAGCACGTAATTATAGCAGAAACGAGACTACGCGTCGTGTAAACTGTATCCCGAGCCATCGACCTACGAACTCGCGATCAAAGGATCTACTGACCACCATCTAGAGCAGCGAGCACATTCCAACAAGAACACAAGAGATACTCACTTCACCCATATTTGAATGTAACAATCCGAAAACAGGAAACTGAATTGGCACAAAACTTCACTTTACACACACATGACGGTACCGACACCTGCCACGATTTTAAGTAGATTGCCGCTTACAAACGAACGCGTCTGTCACGTCGTGCGGGCTAACGTCCTCTGCGGCGTGCGCCGTGCGCGTATCACCGTCAGCCGTCTAATTAGCGCGAGTGAGAGGATTACTTACCTGTGGAAAAGAGAAAGGTGTACAAATATTACTCGCGGGATTTTATAAAGCGATACACTTTGAGCTTGGAACTGTCAAGAGCAGATTTATACTCACGTGTCGCTGTGATGGCTCAATAGTATTCTTTGTAAGGAGCAAGAAATAGTTTGTTTACTTCCTGATTTGAAATATGAAGTGCAGGCAATATCTTTGTTGAAACTTAATAAACTATTAATTTACGAAAGGGAGTTTAAGTCTAGATCTACATTAGAGTTGTTTATTCCATTTTATAAATCCATACTAATATTATAAATGCGAAAGTAACTCTGTCTGTCT
>CAJQZM010037091.1:0-12326 GCA_907164665.1 Colias nastes | reverse complement strand
GCGCTTGCCGAAAAAATAAGTACACGTGATACTTGACTTTACCCCCCTCCCCCTGATGATATTTCGTGATTTTTTATGGACCCCTCCCCCCCCTTTCGAGCCTCACGTGATTAATGGACAGCCCCTTATGAGTCGTGTTTACGATGAATGTTTTGACGAACCTTTTTAAGAAGAATAATTGATTCTAGTGAAACTCGTCATTTCCTTGGCATAATGAACAATATTAAATGGTTCGCTAAGTGTAATTAGGGCCTGAGCAGCAAAGTGCTGGGTTTATGCGACCACATAATTACTTATAATAGGTGACTTTTGCAACGCACGCGTAGTCTGAATGTTTAACTTCTTGAAACCGAAGTTTTGCGCGAGAGTATAATTATAAGATATTTATTATAAAGAACTGTGTACTGTTTTACCATCACATTTTACAAATTATTCATGTTTATTTGCAAATCATCAGCACCGCCTTGAGGCCTTGACCTTGATTTTTCAGTTAGGATATTATCTACGAATATCCTAAAATCCGAAGCTTTTAGAATAACCTATTAATATTATTGTTATATATTCCTAGTTTCTTCTAAATAGGTAAGCACTTTCAATCATCCCAGTCCACTGCAGAAACGTTAAACTTAAAAGTACCTAACTACTTACCTTTCTCTTTTTGTCATTTTTTACTTTCAGGAGGTATTGATTTATTTAATATACTAACAACATATTATGTATGTAGTTAGTAACCAATATATGTGTAGTAAGGTACCAAAAGTCCTAATTTGTAGAGATTTTCTTGTCATAAGGACAACTAATAAATATTTTTCTTTCTCATCATCCTCTTGAATCTTGATTCTCTCGAACTAGCCAATCGAGGCAGTTATAACAAACTATAAGTTGTTGCTAGAATTGAGTCATAATTCAGCCTCACCAAAAGTAAAATGACGATATTAACCTTCCTCACGATCACGTCATGTCGATTTTAAATAAAAGCGATACGCACGACTATAAAATACTATTTAGATACTCTAAAATTAATAATAATAAGATTATAATTAATTATCATACTGATAATATTTCTAGATAAGTATAATCTAGCATAGAATTATAAACAAATGTTTTCTAAGGTTCCCCAATTCTTGAATTTTATGCAGGTTTTTAAATAATGCTAACATACGTGTACATTACTTAGACCTCAATAATAAAAATAATTACGACATAAATAAATCGATTGATCAATTTGTTGAAAATTCACAAGGAATGTTAAGAAAAATACTTCTATTGGAAAGTGGCTGAACGCTTAGTTTTATTGATTATTGAATTACCTGTAACTATCTCGCTTTCCTGTCTTGGCAACTCTTGCATTTGGTTCCGGAATACCAAAGAAATATCGTTAGTTCTCTACAGTTGCGTAATATTTATCATTAGTTAGAATTTTTAATATGTACATAAATTAGGTAATGTCTGTGAAAGGAAAATTGAATTTGGTTTTTCGACAATAAGAATCATTATTTTACACACTAGGTATCAAAATAACAAAGAAGAGTAAAGATGCTAGGTATATAATTATAATATCAATTAAACCATTAGGATAAGGAAAATATTCTTCTACAATATAGACATCTAAGATTTAGAAAAAAACAATGATTAAAATATATAGGTATATAAAATATAGTAAAGAGTTTTAGGAATTTATTTATTATTATGTTCTAAGTACGTAGAAAATGTACATAGATAATTAATTAATATAATTTAATCAGCATACCTCACAAAAAAAAATTCTTTATGATATACCTACAACAGACCTAGTACCTACCTACTACACTATAAACCCCGTCAGTTTTATTTCAATGCTAAGTAAATCGATCGATCTTCCGTTTGATTTAGTGTTTATTATTTTTATAAAGGTCACTAAAGGTCTACAGTATAATCTCGACAGGTAGTATTCTCGACGTATAAACGTTGTTGTATTTGGACTGTACGGTAAAATTAAATCTTTTAATTAAATAAAGTTCAATAACGTAAAATTTTACTGAATTATGATCTAAGAGTAGTTTCTGATGATTAGGGATGATTTCTTAATGACGTCGATTTTCGTACTTAAAAATTATATTTTCGTTTTTTTCTTTCTTTAACTTACCGTGTCGAGCTTCAAGTTTCAACCTATCGTTTTCCTATATTGTTTTGGATATTTTCAAAGTTTCTGTTAGAATGACAAGTCAGTCGCTAACCTTGTAAATAAATAAAAAGCAAAGGTAATGATGACTATGATGTAGGCATTCGCCAAGAAAGGATATCTAGTGATAAGTTCTATCCTCAAGGAAATAAAATAGCGGATAAGAGTTTGTACCATGAAAATTTATTTTGACCACGGGGGTGAAGCTGTAGGCAAAAGTTGTTCGTATTATTAACTAGCTGCTCGTTTCGTCTCCGCGTATCTGCGCGTCCCATAGACTATAGATAATAGACATATCTATGTCTATTGAATTCAAATTTTATAGTTATTTCCTCAATAATACTCCAGTTTTATTACAGTAATATCGTAGGAAAGAGACAAAATCAACTATTCAAATGTGTAATAAGTTATTAAGTTGGGTAACTAACACGACCTTCTTTAGTTCTTTTATGTAGATTCATAATGGTAAATTTTACAAACACACATAAAAAGAAACAAACAAATAAATCTTGAATACCTTAAAAACTAACAATTTCCATAACTAAATAACATGGCCTTATTTAATTAGGTACCTATCTCTTGTTTTGCTTTGATTTCAATTTATTAGTTATTTTTATAATGTGAATATATCATGTCATTCGTTACTTCATGATATATATTATAAGCTGATATAAAATATACCTATAGTTATCTATAACCCTATAGGTTTCTAGCTACGAACGGAAGTGTGAAAAAAAGCTCAAGAGTTAACGAGATTGTTAGCTTCAATATTTTCTGCTTTCATTAATGTAAGGTGTATATATCTGTACTTTATATCGAACAATTGCGAACGTGGTTGGCATACCCACACATGTATATTGGTCTATAACGGAATCCGTCGATCATTGGCAATCGTAGCTGCGATTTTTCACGTTATTCCCTTTTCACTTTTTTTTTATGAATAAATAGGACAAATCTTTGGAAAAGACTTGATGAATGACTTGATGATGAATGTTGGGAAGTATTTAGTACGTACATAATTTATGAGAAAATTTCATAAAACAGACATATTTTAATTTTAGTTTTATTCTTGGCAATTTTATTTTTTTCATACGTACCTTGAACAGATACAAAAATGTGGAGCCTTACACGAATAGTGTTATATTTATTCATGGATGATGGAATAAAGGTAATTGAATGAGTATTCAATTGCATGTAGGTTAAAGTGGTCCGAATGAGAGTTCTTTTTAATTAAAAAAGTGAATTATTTGTAAAATTAAGCCGTGTTTCATAATACCTATTAAAAATTAAAATTATTATAAGTATAGATTGATATAGAGAACAAATTGTTTAAAAGATATCAAATGCGTATAAAAGTAACCGATTGGTATCCCGCACCCATGCCGCACCCGCACCCGAAAACTTGAAAAGCTTTCGCGTTTGCCGCTCTTCGCTAGATGTCTCTGGTAACATTGTGTGGGTTGCGTGTTAATTCCACATAGCAAAACAAGATGGCGCTTCCTACACCAAGTAAAGATTTAGTTTTATCTGTGAGTTTTATATATTTACACCCGCGGCCTTATTGCATGTATTACCATACATATACAAATTATTTTAATATAAATTATAAGTATTATTATTTATTAATTTTATAAATAAAGAGTCGATAGTTTAAATTATAAATTGAATAAAAATAATTTAATTATGGTTCTAACTTGTGATTCTAACCGTATCGTATAGGAGATAGCAACGTTGACAAGAGAGAATTTTAGAATACTTGGTTCTTTGATATACTGTTTCTCTTCCTATTTCGGTTAGAGTCCGGACCGGTCCAGACAGCCCGGACTCTAACCGAAATAGCAAGAGAAACAGTATATCAAAAACCCAACTATACTAATGACTTTTTTTAAAACGTTGCTAGCTCCCGTACCAGTACAGATCGATCATTGTTAATTTAGGTAGTTTTGTTTGACATAAAGATATCATGAATTTTAATTTTTATATTTTGTAAAATTTTCAATAATTTTTATTATTTAAAATTTAACATGCCTCTGAATAAAACAAACTAAATCCTAATGTAGAGCGCTTTTATAATTCGTGCAGCTTGTAAATATCAAGATAAAATAACATAATTAATAGGTACATAATATTTAATAAAAAACAAAATAAAACTTACTTTGAATGAATGCATCTAAATGGAATGCATTCATGTTTTGAAATAAACCATTTCAAAGTATTTTGCGATGCTGTTCCATCAAACTTGTAGATTTAAATAATTGCTTAGTCTTTGTTAATGCTTCTCTTCTTCATTTAATTTAAATAATACTTAGGTAGATACTAATTATAATTAATAATTATGTTTAGGTCATTTATTTATATATAATTAGGTATTCTAAATATTTAGTAGGTAGCAAATTACCAATTATGGCATTAAAGAAAATATACCGGCCCAATTAAGAACCCCTCCTTTTTTGAAGTCGGTTAAAAATACATAACTAGGTGTATAACTATTTATATAGCTACTCACTAGGTGTGAGTATGTTTCTTATATGCGTTATATTTACGAGAAATGTAAATATTAATGTATGTACGCGGTATGTATATTGTATTGCAGATAAATGCGAAATTCGCAATGCGAACATTAAAATTATGTTGCAACTGGAAAATCTACGTTAACGCTGATGCAAGTTGCTGAGTACACGGCGTTTTCTTAGCTGTTATCATATCCATCGCGTTATTGACCTTAATCTTTACAATTTATGGTCATTCAGTACAGACTACCATAAACGTTTTATTGACTCTCGTTATATGAACCTCTGGATAAACCGTTTTATTGCGCGTCGCTTTTCATACCTATATTTTATTTCCATTCCCTTCTATTGTAAATTACGATGTTTTTGTTTTCATTATAGGTACCTCTGGGCTAGGTATGTAGATTTATTTATCGAAATAGCTTCTGCGAAATATTTTATATTCCCACTGAAAATTACACAAATTTTCACTAACATGTAAAATATTTTTAAAATCATAAAAATCCATAAATAAGTAATAAAATTAAAACGAAATCTTTATTTAAATTATAACTATAAAACATAAATCGCACAACTGAAAATTTTCCTTAAAATAAACTTATTATGAGTAAAGCAAACCAGTCCATTCAATGTTTCAGTGTGACAGTAATTTATAATTTTATATTTAACGAAAATAACAAATTGCGAATACTTAGGTATTGCGATAAGCAATAGGCGCCAAAGTAGGTAATCACAGCCGTAAACAGAAATGCGTCAGTTACTGCGGCCCGTTGGCAATATAGCTAATTTTATAAGAATCGAATTTCGTTTTGATACTTGCTAAAAGATAATTTACATATATAGCTTTGGCATTTACTTATCGTTCTTATTGAGTGTGTGCATGCGGCGTACAGCCAATGTACGAAGAAGGCAATGAATTTGCTCTTTAGCTTCGGCAGTAGGCAATGGGAGATGCGTTTATAATATTATAGCCAGCGAGATTGCTAGTACAGTCACGTTCCCATTGTTCGAGGGTCCGATAAAAAGTTCACTCAGAACTAATAATTAGTTTCAGTGCCTTAAGAGAGAAGTCGCAAAACAAGGAGCTTAATTAGCACTCATAAAATCCCAGGTTGGATAGATACCTACTCGGAATAATTATGTTTTATCTGTTTTGCAATCCAATCCAAATAAGTAATTGATCTCGATATTTCAATTGAATGGAATGTTTAATTTTGTTGACAAAGACAAATCGAGAAATTACAACAACTTATATAAGATTAGATATTAAAATTATTATTGTTATCTATTTTACAAATATGTAGCAATTTTATACCTAATTGTGTTGTATAATTTGAGTGAACAATTTTGCTACGAATTAGGTATAACTATACGAATTGTTATTCTTTAAGATCCCTGTTAAATTTTATAACGTACCTACGTGATAAATAATTATTCTATAGTATTATGGGTGTAAACCTAGTAAGAATAAAATAAGAATGAATTTTAATTAAGATTAAAAAATTTACCTACTACAATTTTCATTTCAATTATTATACTTACCATTGAAAATATTATATTGTTATATTCATTGATCGAATTTTACACATAGCACTAAGCTGATTTTTTTTCAGTAGTAGAAACATACTTTAAATAATATACACAAATACACGAATCGAACGTCGTCATTCGTAAAATATTAATATTTGTACAAATACTACAAGCAAATACAATAAAATAATACAATTAAAAAGTAAAATTACAATGTGTTATATGAGATTTGTGTTGGTGTTTCGTGGGCTAAATAAATATTAACAAAATATGGGGCCGAGGGTCTATGAGGAAGTTCGGTTATAAATAATAAATAGATATGTATATCGCCGAGTATCTTTGCGGAAAATGGAATTACATGGAAGTTAAATTGGTATCTTCATAATGTAGTGAAGTGTAATTCTTTTTTACTCTATGTATTAATCATAGCAACGTCATGTTCACAGAAAAGACTTTGTAGGAGTGGATAAAAAAAATTGACAGGATTTTATGTGTTTTTAACTTTAGTTAATTACTTTAAGAACGTGTTGTTGACGTGTTGTGATAAAAAATATACGAAACAGTAGCATAAGATGAATAAAAACTAAATAACATTCGGCGTACTAAATATAAAACAAGGTTGGCAAGGACGTTTAACTATCGCATTGACTAAAGAGTTGTTTATAATATGTATTGTTGTCAGTTGTTTATTCAATGGCTATCACAATACAACGGCACTATGAGACTGTGGGAGGTGCCATTTGTAATGTCAAACTCAAAGTGCATGCGCTCGCGCATGTAACATATCCAGAAGATCCGAATGATAGGTCAACACGAGCACGCGAGCACTGTTCTCCTATGCGTTTCTTAGAGCTCCGCCCTTCGCGCTAATTTAGTTCAGCATAAATCTTATATACAAGCACATTGCCTCGTTGCCATTCGTCACCGTTGTAAGGCTGCCATCTGAAAAACGGTCGTGATTTCATTATTACAAAGCTCTATGCGAGGCAGTTAAATGGTTCATTAAGCGTTATACGATACGATAGCAAATTCGCTATGCATTGATTTGATTAATATATGCGTATATCTTGAATAAATTCTCATTGTAAATACCATAAATGTAGTTTTAGTGTTTTGTTTTACTAGACATAATATAAGAGAGAGCTTTTTAAAAGTAGTAAAATAAAAGTGTTCATATAACGAGAAGCCCTTTAAATGTTTTACTATAGCATATTTGATGAGTTATTAAATGCTAAGAAAGAGATTTAAAATGATACTGTTCTTATTATTAAAGTAAGGTAATGAATAAAAAATGAAATAACAAAATTTTAATGTACCTAAAACAATAAATAGATACGATAAAAGACACAATAGGCTTCAAGCACGTTTCTGTGATTAACATTGAATGGCGGGTAGTTTGTGGTTTGTGACAATTCATATCAACCATAATATACTTACATATTGCTTAAATTAGTTATTTATTAGAAATGAGCTAATGTAGGTATTATTAAATATGTTTGATTTACGCTGTGTACGTTTAGTTATACCAACCTACTGCTATTATGATTTCAATATATTTTGTGTAAAAGTAACGATGACTGGAAAACCACAAAGCTATTTAAATGTGTCGTTCGTATGTTATAATGTGTACATAGATTTATTTCTTTCAAACTACATCAAACCTATGATTGTAACCAAATTGTAACCATTAACGGTCAAGTTATTTTAAAGTGTTTGTTTATAGTAAATTGTTTCTTAATCTTAATGTTATTGTCGCTACTTTAACATCAAAATATATGCAACTTGTGTTTGTCGGTATAATAATATATTGTAGTTCTGAGAAACGAGATAGCTGATACTCATACAACGTTAGAGATCTTGCTATAATCCCGACGAATTTCTTTGACCCCATCGTGGTATCTTACACGGATACGTTGTAAGACAAAGAATATGTTGATATCTTTGAAGCATCAGTCATAATGCGCCGAGTTTCATTACGAGTAGGTATAGCAAAGCATCGTCCAAGTGCCTCATAAACGTGTTATACAGCTACTAGAAACGTAATTTAGCGGTACCGAGAAAAAAAGATGACTATCGCCGAATGAATGAACTATAGTTTATATGCGTCCCATTTTTTCTCGTTAAGGTGTTATGAAAAGCTTGTTTTTATCATATCACTGAACAAGTGTTGGATAATAACTAAAGCAGAAATATACATAGTGGTCAATCCTGATATGATTCGGGTGATATCGTTCAGATATTTTAGGTCATGATGCACATAAACAGTTTATGTGTGAAATGGTTTTATTAAACAAGTTTGTTCCGTAATATGAAAAATTTCTGAAAATGGTAATACTTAGGTATAACATTCATATTTTTAAACTAGCTTTCGCCCACGACTTTGTACGTGCATCCCCGTTTTTCCCCGTTCCCGCAAGAATTTCGGGAAATCCTTTCTTAGCGGATGCCTACGTCCTAACATCTACCTGCATGCCAAATTTCAGCCCGATACGTCCAGTCGTTTGGGCTGTGCGTTGATAGATCACTATTATATCAGTCACCTTTGAGTTTTATATATATAGATATGTTTCGCTTAACATTCTGACAATTATAAAAAATAAACTCTTATTTAACTTCGGTTTAATAGGTAATAAGTTTTAGGTACATGCTAAAAGTAATACTTGTAATTTATTTTTTAACCTAATTAAAACGTATTATAATGTGTACTTTCAAAGCACACTTACACATTAGTGGTGATACTGACATTGGAGGAGCTGTCAGATTTGTGTTCAAGGTGATATTCTCTCTCGAACTAAAATGGCAGCTCAGTTGGCATTTAAATGCCATGTGTTTTTAAATTCAATTGGCGTTCGCAATTAACAATTTGACTTCGATTACTTCGTCATAAACACGGGAATGTTTATAATGTTTATTGGCATCCGTTAGGAAGCTAGTTACTGCTAGTTACGAATTAAATATATACTTTTAATTAGTTTGCAATTAAACTTTATTTCAGTCATCTTGTGCGCCTATAGACTATAGTAGATATTACACAAACAATATATTAATTATTATATAAGTACTAGCGGTCCGCCCCGGCTTCGCCCGTGGTACATGTTTACGTTTTCTCTACATAAGAACCATCCTCGTACTTATCGAAATCGGTTCAGCCGTTCTCGAGTTATGCGCTTACCAACACATTTTGCGATTCATTTTTATATATAAGATATGTTAATCTATATGATGAAAATGATTCGCCAAATGTGTTGTTGATAAGCGTAAAACATTTATTTAATTCGGCTAAATCTTTTTTAACTCGCTTTCGCTCAATCACACGAAATGTTTCTTATGGAGAGAAAACACTAAAAAAGGGCAGACGGAAGGAAAACTCTACCGGTGCGATGTAAGAGAAGTATGGTTATAACAAAAAATTCAGGCTTTTATATTTAGTTTTTCTTTGATATCTGTTCTTAATATATTGATACATAACGCTTGTATATTATCAATATTAACGCTGTACAGCTCTACAAGGCGAGTGTTTTACGCTAGGTGCATCGGGTCAATTTATCAATGCTTGTCAAATGACATGATTTACTACGACACGCTCTCTTACAAGAGGCTACATATAAAAATATGCTGCCCATGGGAGTGGCTTTTAGTACTTATTTCATAGTGAGGCGGCCGTTGCTAATATGATTCTATTTTAAAAATACAGCCTTCAGCAAACACTGATCGAATAAAATAACCATTTTGTCCGTACTAATGAGATTTATGATTGCCATCGAGGCCCATAAGCAATGTAACTTGTAGAATCAAAAATAAAAACAATTATTGAGTTACTGGTACACTAAATTATATTTATTCCATTAGAATAAAATATGTTACTGAAGTCAATTTAAGAGTTAATTGAAAAACTTTTTTTTTTATCAAAATGTAATTATTAATCCATTCCAATAGAAATTATCAAAAGCTCAATTTTGATTACAATACCTACTTAGTATTTGATAAATATGTAGTAGGTTCTTGTTACTGTGACCATTTAACCTGTAAAATATATATTGTGATGTAGTTAGTCACGTGGAAACAAAGAGGTCGTTTTTGATAAATCGTTGAAAAGAAACAAAGGGCGCATAAATTTATCGTTGCTGAGCTGCTTATCATGATCATGATCTTGTCTACTTTCTCCGAGTGTGCATACCTAGTCCTTTCGCGTTTACCATCACACATACTGCGAAAATCACTGGAGATTTAGCTCGTTCAAAGAAAGTTTCCTTCCTTGCTTGCAAGAGTTGAACTTTAAACACACACATTTAAAGTGCAATTTTCAATGATGCATACACATATCCTTACTCATACGATGTGAATGTTTTAATTTTCGTGTCTTGTCAGTATTTATTTCGTGTACATGTATCTCAGGCACTGGATTGTATAAGATAAAACCGGAATATTATATAATCAATACGGGCGAACCTTAATGATACCAATCTCATTTCAGTGATTTTAAATATCACTACTACGTTTCCAAAGATAAAGGAATACATATAATTTAAAAATAATTTATAAAAATTGTTTATAAGTTTACAAAATGGTTATCTAACAATTTTATCTGCTTGGTTGACTGGCTTATGGACAGTAAACTTTATAAATTATTAACTTCAACGCGATATCAGAATGCTACATTTTATTGTTAATATCATTACTAAATGTAAATAAACATTCGTGCAACATGACAGTACCTAAGTAATAAAATAGTTATTTATTTAAGAAAATTTAATAGTATTATTATATTATGCAATGCTTTTTAATGTTTTATTACGAACGAATTTATTTTTCAAAAATCAATAGAGCCAACGAATGTAAAATAAATAAGCTTTTAAGCATAAGCACACCTGTGTATAAGCCATTACTACGAAGGGCGGATTGCTAACCGTCTCTACATTGAAAGGGGTGTCGCATAACTAAGTACTGTCTTTCAAATACGTTTCTCAAACGGAGGGTTGTTTTTTTGAATGAGACAATATACAAACAAAGCATTTGATGACCAACGATGACCAGTACACCGCTGACCAGTGTGGGAAGCAGTTACGATCCTTTCAGAGAGCTTGACCCTTGCTTTGTTAATTTATAGATGTCTTTTATCCAAGAGAAAGGGGTCAATTTAAAGAATGGAAATTCGTTGTACAGATTATTTGTAATTTTTTTCGCGTCGGGAACGGTTAGGCAAAATAACAAAGATAAGAATCCTTTGCGGCAAACTTCCCATGAATTTATTTTTCTACCTATAATTAAGCGAACTCGGCATGGACCCGAGATATTTTCGTGCGCACGACGTGAATGGTTTACACAAGAACTGTTCAGGTATTTCGGAGAACAGTAATGTGATAAAACGGACCCTCCAATTATTATTTCATTCGGTACGCGAAAGTACTCACTATACTTATGGCGATTATTGACCAAAATCGGTATCTGTGCTCGTTACGCCAGTCATACCTTCTCCACTTGTCTTTCATTATACAGATTTACCTTTATTACTCACGTTCAGAATAAATATTTTACCCTGCACTTTATTCCATGTGGACGATTACGTTATGATTATGCTTTATTAGTTGCACCTTGCTTTCTCTAAGCATTGAGATTTAGATAAACATTTTTTGCTCGTTAATTGTATTAATCATACGTGGTTGGTTTCGCTTTACTGTAGTAGGTACGCTTATAAAAGATTTTATACGAATTTAAAGTTTTTATTAAGTCATAAAAATCCTTAGTAAGGTTAGAGTTAGGAATGAGGTTCATACCAAAACAAATAGTTTTTTCGTGATGTACCACACTGATTGATATTATCTTAATGATGTTATTTTACCAATAAGAATGATGTTCAATATTCCATTAGCGATTTCCTTGACTACTTAAAAATAACATGACACATTATCTATGACAATCCATCTCGGTCGGCTGCGCTTCGGATTCTCTTATTAGTCGCTACGAGAGTGGGCGCGTCCATCTAGGGCTGTCTAATTGGAATTAATTTTACAGTACCATAAAATGGAAAAGCGGCCATAATAAATTCTTGTATTAAAACTAAATAAACATTTCATATTTATGTAATGTTATTATAATAAACGTTACAAACGTCTATTTCATGGATT